>CAJHQP010000831.1:0-148658 GCA_905132765.1 Moricandia arvensis | reverse complement strand
AAGTGTTAATATTGTTATTTTTTATTATTAAATTGATGTTGCATATGATAATCAATTAGTCATAAATATTTCGCAAATGCACCAAATCCAAAACATTATGTCAGTCGTACAATTTAATAATACTTAAAACCGTAACTACCCCATCCGCACACACTCACAAGTCACAACCGCTGCATTTAAACTAGTCACATCTTAAGTATAAATGATCAACTGGTTTTCTCCATTCCATAATTGTCATCCATATCTTTATATTTCAAATATTTTCTTTTCAATTTCACATAACCACTATTATTCTTCTCCAACTTTTGTCGATTCAAGTTTATGTAAAATTTCTTCATCTATATCTTTTTGTTTTCGTGCACATAATTTTTTTCTTAATCTTTCAAATGAAGTTTTATCAAATCTAATAATAAATTAGGTGATTCTCATGTCCTCATGTGCGTGAAACATGTTAAGATTTATTTTTGACGATTACAACTTTTTCAAGTTATTTTGTTAAATAAACTCAAATTCTAGACCACTACAAAATGGTTCGTATCACACCAATTATTTTTTGTTTTAGAAAACTATATTAGTTTTATAGCTTATTTATAGGTCTTTTTGTAAATATTTCTAAAAACTCAAAGTCGAACACAAAACTAACCCATGAATTTTTTTAGAATTTTCATTTGTTTTTCTACGAAAATGGGTATTTTATCATCCTAATCTTCATCAAGTATTTACAATAATGTCATCGCCATCAATACGCCAACCACCATTAACAACCAATTTGAAACTCTCAATGCACCTAAAACCGATTTACACTCCTTCTATCACATTTCTTATGAACTAAAAACAACATTTCTTTCACTTTCTCTCTAAACTCATCCAAAAAAATCAAAATTTTGATTCAATTTTTTTAAGGTTTATAGCGCTATTCAAGCTAACAATTCTTGGTGGGTTACTTTCGTGTGAGCTTTTGTGTGCTTGGAGAAAACTTATGTGTGCAAAGGAAGTTATCTCACTAAAGTAAGGTATCAAATAATTTTTTTTTAGATATGTTTGTCCAGACGACTTCCGTGTAAGTCTTATGGCTGCAGACGACTTACACGGAAATCTTCTGGTCAATGCAGATGTTAGTTTTGTAATTGATATTTATATGTGTTTTAACGGACGACTTACATGGAAGTCTTCTATATTTCTTTGTAAAAAAGAAATTTCAAAAATATCAGAGAAGACCTCCAAGTAAGTCGTCTAGGATAAACAAGTCAGTTTTGTATTTAACCAATTTTTTCGGAAATTTGACTTTTCTAGATGACCTACCTGTAAGTCGTCTAGACAAAAAATAAAACTTAAATATTTTGTTTTTTTCAAGACGACTTATATGTAAGTCATCTGAAGTTATTTTTTGCAATTGAAAAATAAAACTTAAATAGTTAGTTTTAACTAGAAGACCTACATGTATGTCTTCCGGCAGACGACTTACATGGGAGTCTTCCAAAAAAATTTCTGATATTCTGGTCAAACCTTGAATATTTCAGACGACTTCCAAATAAGTCGTCTGGCGGAAGACATACATGTAGTTCATCTAGATAAAATAAAATATTTAAGTTTTATTTTTTAATTGCAAATGGAAGCCGAGACGACTTAAATATAAGTCGTCTAGAAAAAATAAAATAATGAAATTTTATTTTTCAGCCAGACGACTTACATGTAAGTCGTTTAGAAAAGTCAAATTTCTGACACAATTTGGTCAATTGCAAAATTAACATGTTTATCATAGACGACTTATTTGGAGGATTTCTTTTGTATTTTTGAGATTTTATTTTTTACAAAAGTAAGCCAATATTTTACAAAGGAAGACTTTCAAAGAAGTTTGTTGTAGAGTAGATTTCTCTGGAATTCTTCCTTTGTAAATTTTCAATTGCAAAAATGACCTTACAGACGACTTCCTGGAAGTCTTATGGACGATTTCCTGGAAGTCTTATGGACGATTTCCAAGAAAGTCGTTTACGTCAATGTTTAATAAACTTTCATTTTCTCTAAAACTATAAAGACTTTTAACATTTTCTTGTTAATTCATGTATATTAGTTGATATTTGGATTTCTGAATAAAATTCATAACTTAATTATTCTTAATTATGAGTTTATCAGTGTTCATGTTTATTAATGTTTCTAGCTAATCTGAGAAGACTTCCAAGGAAGTCTTCTAAGTTAGTTTTTGTAGACTTGTTAATAAACTTTAAGATATGTTTTTTTAACTTCCAAAAGTGTTAAGTAAGTTCAAAAATATCAAGTAATATGGTTTAATGTGTCTTCTTAGATCATAAGATTGAATTTTTAAATTTCATGAAATTTAAAAATTTCAATTTTCACTTAAACTTTGAGTTTCCCGCTTAAACTTTGAGTTTTCCGCTTAAATTTTAATTTCCCGCTTAAATTTCTCGCTCTTCCTGCTTTAAATTTAAGTCTTACGGAAGATTTTCTAGAAGTCTTCCAGTGAAACTGTTATATGTTTGAACTTATGTAATATTTGATATTTTGTGAATTTGGCTAACTTTTCTTGAGAAGTTTTCTCTCTTAGTTATAATAAATTTGACTAATTTTTATTTGTTATTGTATTTTGCTATTAAATTTGTATCAATAACTTCCATAATGTCAAGTATTTTTGGCAAGATAATATTGTAGACATGAATATATTTACCAAATTGTTTTCATTAATATCTCATTGAATTTACAAAAGAATTCACAATTAAAAGAGTACACTTACAAATCACAAAAGACTATAAACAAAATTATTATATATCTACAAAAACAAGTTTGAAATCCACTTGACATGATAGAAGACTCCGTCTAACACATTATATATTAGAAGGCTTCCTTGGAAGTCTTCCAAGTTCTCTCGGATCTGAAAAACCTGCAAAAAAATCATTAAGAAAGACATGAGATAAAAATGAGAAATTGATATAAAGTTTGGTGTTTTTAAGGTCAAAGATATTAGACGGAGGTTGGAGAGTTTTAGTTTGGGAAAAAAGTAAGAACTTTATAATACGTAATGCACTAGAAGATTTCCTGGAAGTCTTCTAGTGCATTAAATGTTAGAAGACTTCGGAAGTCGTCTCAAATCTGAAAAACATGCATATCCAAAAACATTCAATTTTCTAAACTTTGAAAAACTTCAAAAATAAGGTAAAAAACTAAAACAACAAAAAACGTTTTCAAAATTAAGTTAAGAGTTTTAAGCAATAAGAGTGATGAGGACATCAAATCAGAATCAAACCTGGAGGAAGAAATCAAGAGAAAGTCACTAGAGCACATGGAACCGAAGCAAACTAAAGAAGCCAACCATGACATAGGTACACTCAAAACGCCATATCTCTCAAACCAAAAGAATTTATCCATAAAATCGGTTTTCATAGATTTTACTCTCAACAAGAGCACACAGCGAATTAGTTTCATATAAAAAGGAACAATGGTTTAGAAGATATGTCATTTTCAAGTCAAAGGTGACCTGACTTGCCTTATTTAGAAGATCAGAAGCATATACTATGTGAAAATTTTATTGGCGTCCAGGAGAGGTTCATAGACATCCAGAAGAGGTTCATAGACATCCAGAAGATATATCTAATGATCCAAAAGGAGTAGAAATGTTCTTAATATGCACCAGCAAGCACCAGATTACATGGTATCAAAGAAGACCATACTTGCCATTTTTGGAGTCAAAAGCAATCAATTCCCAACAACTCTTTTCTCACCAAGCTTGGAATGATTTTGACAATTATTTCAGCAATCAGGATGTTCCTAAGAAACTTTCCTACAGCCTTAAACCATCCAGATACAAAGCCATCATCTCAGCTCTTAAATCAAGCCATTTAAACCAAGAAATCTCCCAACAGCTAGTTTTCTCGTTTTTCCTTATTTGTGTGTTTCTTTCTTGTTTTTAGGTTCTTAGATGAACATGTACTCAGCCTATATAAGCTGATATTTCTCTTTATTGTAAATCACCCAAGAATTAGTAAGAAAAGTATTTGTTTCCTTTTGCCTTTGCAAAGAAACCCTTATCAAGTCTTGATTGTGTGTGAG
This sequence comes from Moricandia arvensis, assembly GCA_905132765.1. Classification (NCBI taxonomy): domain Eukaryota; kingdom Viridiplantae; phylum Streptophyta; class Magnoliopsida; order Brassicales; family Brassicaceae; genus Moricandia; species Moricandia arvensis. Next base: position 144,596 of record CAJHQP010000831.1, on the reverse strand, counting down.
AAGCAGCAGCCAAGCAACTGACTTATCAAGCTTCAGTCCATTGAAGTTTGTGGCGTCATTCACTCCATCATCATCCATCTCCATCCACTATTCTCTTGAGTTGGTTATACGACCAAGCAAGGTGAATCCATCCTCCACTTCCTTCCATAGTCCATCCAACAAGATCAGTAAGTTGGTTATTCGACCATTTGCTTGTCTTCCATCTTCCATTCTATCAAGGCTCATTCTGTGACTACATCATCTGGTATCAGAGCTTAAAAAGTTCATGAATCAGGTTCTATCCATCCCTTTCATCTTTCTTTTTGCAGTTGTTTCATTTAAAAAAAAAAATCATAACAATCGTTTTGCTTTGTTTCTGCTGTTTCTATCTTATTTTCATAAAAATGAAAACCATAAAAATTGTGTCTAGTCTTGCTGTTGTCTATTTTAATACCATAAAAAGAAAATCCATAAAAAGTTTGATATTTGTTCATTTCTGTTTCATTTTTATCGGTTTTGTGTTCTTGTTCAATCTAAAATAAATCTATGAAGAGAAAAAAAAACAAAGAGACGAGTTTTGCTTGTTTTGATTCAGAAAAGATTGAAAAGAAAGACAAAAACGTGTTTGCATTAGTTGTATTGCTTAGTTTCCTATTCCTAGTTATTCGCTTACCATATCCTCAATGTTATTGCATACAATTTTTTTTTAAAAAGATCATCTCATATTTATTTCATTCATAAACATATTCTGTCCAAGCATATATTTCTATTTGCTATTTCGAATCTGCATTTAAAAAAAATTGAAAAAGGTCATTTACCATTTGTAATTAGAAAGTCATGAGTCTTGCATACCATATTTGTTTTTAGTCCATTGTTTTCATATCATTTTTTATTCCCTTTTACGTGCATATCATATCATATTTACATATTGCACTTTACCTTAGAACACATTAAGCTCTTGATCTTGTGAGAACTGTTTCAGGAAAACAAATGGCGACAGAATCTCACAGTTCAACCATCATGTTGAGTCAGCTTATGGAAGCAATGCAGAACATGAGTGATCGAATGAGCCAGCTGGAACAGTCTGGGCTTCCACGACCAAAAGGAAGAAATGGACTTGGAGATACACCAAGAGCTGGATATGTAGAACCAAAGCCACCAGACCCTTCACTCATCCCAAATCAAACTTCTAAAACTCAAAGCCATACAGTTCATTCTTATTCCGATTATAGAGCTCCTAAGAAGACTAAAATTTATACATTTTCAGGAAGAAGAAACTACCTAGAATGGGAGAGCAACCTAGATGAGTGGTTCTACTACAACAACATCCTGAACAAAGAGAGATTAGCTTATGCTATTGACCAGCTCAGAGATGTTCCTTTCAAATGGTGGCTACAAGAGCAAGATGAAAGATGGTTTTACAAGGACCCAGCTATCACCACTTGGAGAGATCTTAAGGAAATCATGAGAGATGAGTATGCACCAGAGTTTACCAATTCTCAAATCAGGGAACAATACCCTAGAAGGTATCCGACTCGTGGTTCCCAAGAGGCAAGAAGAGTAGTACCACAAGAAGTACAAAGAGACATGCTTCCACAAGTAAACTCTCAGCCAAAACAGAGACACCAATCTACCTATTGTCCAAGCCAAAAGGATGGCGTGCCAATGAATATGGAGAAGGAGAAAGTTCTCAGACAAAGCACATTGTGCAAAATAGATAGAGAACCAGAACAAGCAAGTGTTCAAGCAAAGGCTAAGATAAGTCCTATACTTGATCAATTAGTTTATAATTCATCTATCACTGGTATGATGCACTTGTCTTTAACAAAGGGTTTTGTAACAGGACTTAAGGATTCCATAGAAGAAGAGACAACAGGCGCAATCCATGTGATGGAACAGAAGAGAGTTCAAGACACAAAGCAGCCCATGATGCTTCAAGAAGCAAAACCAGTGATTAAAATGTCCTACCAAGGTAAGTGTCTAACACCACCTTTAGATACTGGTACTGATGTGTTTGTTCATGATCCAGAGAAAACAAATGAAAGCTATAGGCTTACGGAAGTCCCAAGGGAATAACTAGAACACGAGTTCACTCATGAAACACATAACAAGTCGAAACTGAAAATTGAACAAGGGATTGTTCAAGTTTCAAACCCTGAGGTAAAATTCACATTAAACCAGAATGTTCTTACTTACTCCATGACTAGATTAAAGCACTTGTATTGTCCAAGAGAATGTGAGACAGGTTTAGGAAACAAAGGAGAGTACACTTTTCAAAAGAAAGAAACATCAAAGGTGATGACCCTAGTTTCTTACCAGAAACAAGACAAAAGAGATTCTACCTCATTGCAATTCGGATCACTAATTAGCAAGGTATATTTCTATATTTCAAATACGTATTTATCACCTGATTACACAGATATCATGTGCTTGTCTTTGCCCAAAGGTTTTGATCCAGGAATAAGGCCGGAAGAAGAACAAGCAAACCGAGTTCAAAGGTGGGAGAAAATCATCCTACAACTTGCTGATGCTATCAATGTAAGTCTGGCCCTTACACATTATGTTTATACAAGTTCATTTCCAGATATAATTCACTTGTTTCTTGTCCAAAATGCTTTGATTGTTTCAGGAACCAATGATAATTATCATAAGAATCATCCACATGAGAAGAACTTGTTACTACATCAAGTCCATAGCAAGAAGGCATCATTACAAATGGAGATCAGCACCACTGCCGGAGTAGAGATCTCGTCTCTGCAGGTTCGGATGAAAGAACAGAATGCCAAAACTACATTTCAGCTCAAAGAGAGCACGCCCACCTTGAAAAAAAGAAGAGGAGTTATCCTATCCTATCTGCTCAAAGGAGAACCACCTAATGCCCAACCTATCCACAAACCAACACAATACTGAGCTAAGGTTCTAGACTCTCAAAGAAGAATGAAACCTAACTTGCTCTATCTTGGTGCAAATTTTATAGTTTCGAGGTAGAAACTCCTTCAAGGGGGAGGGTATGATGAGGACATCAAATCAGCAACATACCTGGAGGAAGAAATCAAGAGAAAGTCACTAGAGCACATGAAACCGAAGCACGCTAAAGAAACCAACCATGGCATAGGTGCACTCAAAACGCCATATGTCTCAAACCAAGAAAAATTTATCTATGAAACTGCTTTTCATAGATTCTACACTCAACAATAGCACGCAGCGAATTGGTCATACAAAAAGGAATAATGGTTTAGAAGATATGCCATTTTCAAGTCAAAGGTGGCCCAACTTGCCTTATTTGGAAGATCAGAAGCATATACTATGTCAAATTTATTATTGGTTTCCAGGAAAGGTTCATAGACATCCAGAAGATATATCTAATGATCCAGGAGGAATATAAATGTTCTTAATATGCACCAGCAATCAGCAGATTACATGGAATCAAAGAAGACCATACTTGCCATTTTTGGAGTCAAAAGCAATCAATTCCCAACAGCTCTTTTCTCATCAAGCTTCTAATGATTTCGACAATTATTTCAGCAATCAGGATGTTCATAAGAAACTTTCCTACAGCCTTAAACCGTCCAGATACAAAGCCATCATCTTAACTCTTAAATCAAGCCACTTAAACCAAGAAATCTCCCAACAACTAGTTTTCTCGGTTTTTCTTATTTGTGTTTCTTTCCTTTTTTAGTTTCTTAGATGAACGTGTACTCAGCCTTTATAAGCTGATATTTCTCTTCATTGTAAAGCACCCAAGAATTATTAAGAAAAGTATTTGTTTCCTTTTGTCTTTGCAAAGAAACCCTTATCAAGTCTTGATTGTGTGTGAGAAGCAGCAGCCAAGCAACTGACTTATCAAGCTTCAGTCCATTGAAGTTTGTGGCGTCATTCACTCCATCTTCATCCACTGTTCTCTTGAGTTCGTTATACGACCAAGCAAGGTGAACCCATCCTCCACTTCCTTCCATAGTCCATCCATCAAGATCAGTAAGTTGTTTATTCGACCATTTGCTTGTCTTCCATCTTCCATTCTATCAAGGCTCATTATGTTCCTACATCAAAAAGGTTACCAAATTAAAATGATTATAGATCTACCTTTAAAGGAGTGGAAGATGATAACCATCTAATGAAAAACCTGCAAAAACAAAATAAATCAGTGAGAAAGACATGAGATAAAAATGATAAATTGATATAAAGTTTGGTGTTTTTAAGTTCAAAGATATTAGAGAGAGGTTGGAGAGTTTTAGTTTAGGAAAAAAGTAAGAACTTTAAGCAACCAAAAACTTACCAAAACTCCACCATGAAGACTTACCAAAATGCTCAGTTCTGTTATGAAAGAGGAGATATGGGAGAAAACTCCACCAGAAGACTTCCGGGAAGTCTTCTAGAAGACTTAATGCATTATAAGACTTCCAAGAAGTCTTCTAGAAGACTTTCCGAAAGTTTTCTAGTGCATTAAATGTTATAAGACTTCTGAGAAGACTTTCATGGAAGTCTTTTAAGTCGTCTCAGATCTGAAAAACTTGCATATCCAAAAAAGCATTCAACTGACTTCAAAACATTGAAAAGCTTCAAAAATAGCTTAAGAACTTAAAACAACAACAATAGTTTTCAAAATTTAAGAGATATAAGCAACAAGAGGTTATCAAATGAAAAAAAAATGATTTATTGATCTACCTTTAAAGTAGAGAAAGATGAGAACCATATAATGAAAAACCTTGCAAAAACAAAATAAATCAGCGAGAAAGATATGAGATAAAATGAGAAACTGATATAAAGTTTTTTTTTAGTACAAAGAGATTAGAGAGAGAGGTTGGAGAGTTTACAATGAGACAATTACATTTTTGTTGCAGCCATTTGAGAGGAAGAGAGAAAATGTGTAATTTTTTTTTATATAATGAGACAAAAAATCTAATAAAATTAACATTTTCGATTCATAAGACTTTCAAGTAAGTCTTCTGATAGATTACCTCCTGGAAGACTTACTTGAAAGTCTTCTATACCCTAAATTTACTGTTCGCCTAGAAGACTTCTGTAGAAGTCTTCTAGTACATTATTTGTTGGAATACTTAAGTCATCTAAACCCTTAACTCAAAATAACTAACTAATTAAAAAAAATACTTCATGAAACTTCAATTAACTTTGAAAGTGTTTAATATAAACAAAACTAAACACATATAAGTCAAAATTTAATTTTTCAAAAAAAAAGTTAAGCTTCCAAAAACTAACCCTAAGAATACAAACAACACTACAACATATGTTATCAAACCCTAAACCAAAGAATATCATGACTCACTACATTCACTCATCTATGTTGAAAATAATTCAAGTTTACTATATCTTAATTTATATCATTTACAAATGTTTATAATTACATGATTTCAATTTTTTTCCAGGAGTTTTTTTGGGAAATTGTCAAAAATACCAATTTCCTTGTACCACTTTTCAAAAATACCTTAATCACTTTTACCCTTGTTTTTAAGAGGAAAAAACACATTTATAACCATTGGGTTAATTAATCTAAGACTTAGGGTTTAGAGTTAAGGGGTGGGGTAGGGTGGGGGTAGGGTTTAGGAATGTAAAATTTAGGATTCTAATTAATATTTTAAAAAAAATTCTTCTTAAAAAGTGGTATTTTTGAAAATGTCTCTTTAATGAAGGTAAAAATGAAAAGTAGTACAACAAAAGTGGTAAACTTGAAATTCTCCCAATTTTTTTTTATAAAATTTATAAATTATTTTAAGATCAACTATATGAGACGACTTTCAAGAAGTCTTCTAAACGACTCACACAAACTCAAAAAGTCCAGAAGACTTACCAGGTTTATATTCGTATAAAAAATAAATTATGGTTTTTATTTGGTCATAAGGGACTGTTGTAATTTCAAGGGATTTTGAACTACTTTTGCATTTAATTGATGTTTAGGTATATCTTTGCATTTAAAACAAGTTTTGAGTTATATTTAGTAAATTTTCCATATTTATATTATACTACTAACTTATTAAGAGGTTAAAAGTATTAATTGAAAATATGGATCTTTTTAATACGTTAAAACATGTTGTTAATTTGAAATAAAATACATAGTATTATCTACACTTTCAGTTGTAGACATCTAACCTTAAATGTTTAAGTTCAAATCTCGTATCAGAGTCAGACTTTAAAAAATTGATACTACATTATAAAAGTTATTAATCTTAATAAATACTTGCAAATATCACACTTTGATCAAATTGCTGACATTTAAGTTCAAATTGATTTTTAACAAACGGATAAAGTTATTATATTAATATACAAATCCAAAAGTTATTATGCGCTTTAAAAGCGTGGATTAAATCAAATTATCTTTAATATACAAGAACACTGAAAACCTGATTTTCTAATAAAAATGAGTCTTGTGACAGTTTTTAATAGGAGTGGCCACCACTACTTCGCTACTTGATCGATACTTGACCCGTAAAGTCGAGTATTTGGCCTGACTAAGTCGAGTATCAAATAATTTTTTATTTTTTTTGCAAATACAAAACAAGTATCCTCTAAATATTATTTTAGGAGCATTATTATAAACTAACTTTGACTTCATATGTTATTAATCAAATTGTCATTTTTACGTGGCAGCACCATAATCATTCTCACACCCTATAACTTAAAACTCTCTTTTTAATAGACTAATTACATATAATATCATTGTTCATTAAACTGTAACTTAACATAATATATTATTTGCTTCGTAATTATTAGATAACGGAATTAGTTTAATCAAGAGAGAACGATATCGGTTATCTAATATAAAAAATTTCTATATCAACCTTTCTATTTCGATATCTTCATACTCATTTGCATCATAGAATTCTATATCAACCTCACATATATAAACTAATCTATATCAATATTAAAAGTTTAATTATTAGAGAACGAAAACGGTTATCTAATTATATCATTATGTTGAAAAATCTCGAATGAGTGTGACGATTTTCAAAAAATTATATTTTAATTATGTGATACTAATAATTAGAATAATGTTAATTGTATAGATATGGAGTATATGAATTAGCGGTCAGCCATGTTCCACTCACAATTATCACGGCATGGCATCAAATTGTATAGCTATGACGTACATGAATCAATCTTATCTTTTTTGGTGATTGTTTTTTGGAGTCAAAGATTTTACAAAGTTGTTTCGTTAGAATATTTATTATTGATTATTATAAATTATTATTGATTATTGGTTATTAATTAATTATTGGTTATTAATTAATTGATTTTTGGAATCAGTTCGCAACCTTGATTTTCTTATATTCCAAAACGTGAATAGAATATTTAACTCAAGGCATATCTAAAATTTTGGAATCAATTATTGAACCAATTCATAATCTTTATTTATTAATTTTTTAAAATCATCAACTAATTTTCGTCAATTAGGGTCGTATAAAAAGAAAGTTAGAGATTATGGATCCAATTTTAATATGCGTTGATTTATTAGCATCCGAGTGTTAAGGCAAGTTTTAGCTATGAGTTGGAGCACAAATTATGAAATATTAATTAGTGAATATTTTATATAATTGTGGCGATTTGCTTTTACAGATTAACCCTAGACCCATATCATTAAGTATATAAATACGTAGCCAAAATCACATCTCCTCACCACAATATGTTATTACCTATGTTGTTTTTTCATATTTTATTATTTTATTGCATATGTTTCATTTTGTCTTATATTCATAATTTATTTTATGAAAACAATAATTCTACTGCTTATGTTTCGTTTTATATACATCATAAATAATATTATATAATTTGTTGCTTACTCTTATAGATTCACTTCTACGAACTATACTTCAATTAAACAATACAAATAACACAAGTTTTTAAAAAAAAATCAAAGCTTATTTATATAGACATACACAATTTCGTTGAATCTCTTATTATATAACATGTTATATTTGTGTCTATGACTTTTACCTTTCTAATACTTATAGTTTGAAACATGATCTCTTTAAATCTTCTTACTCAGCACATGGCATATATTATCACCTAGTCAAGTATTAAAATAAAAGTAATTGTTTGACGTTGTTTGGCTTGTTACTCGTTTTTGCTAATGAACAAAGACATATTTTAAAAATCATAGTAAAATAACTAGTTTATATTTCTATTTATATAAGTAAAACAAATATAAATGATATATTTGTATACGCTTTTTGGAGTTCTTCTTTTTTTTTATATATATATTATATTTTCGAAATTGACAAAACATGAGAAAAATAATGAAATATTATTTATATATAATAAATTTATTTAGTTTAAATTCTATTAAATTATCAAATAATTTACCAAAAATTATCAAGTAATTTTGTAAATAATTTATAAGTAAAATAATAAAATAAAATAAGTAATTTGCAAGTCTGCTAGATTTTAGCAATTACATGAAACTGTAAATATTTGTTTTTAATAAACCAAATATAAGTACAAAATTTTACTACTCATACAAGCCAAACCAAATATCATTGGCTAGTGTTTACCCCTAGTTTTTTAAGACCAGTTTTACCGGTCCAATTAAAGTCCAGTTTTAGAACCATCCCGGATTCAGTTAAATGAAGGAGTAACAGTTCAGTTAAATGGAGCAACAGTTGGTTGGGCCGATCCGACCGGCTGGTTTTCAAGATACTACTGAGAAGTTAATCTCAGATGCTTTCGTTTAATAAGCTTATTATATTGGTATCTTGGTCTGCGACCGTATTTTTCTTACCAGTAATTTAAAAAGCTTTCTTGTCAAATAAAACACTTACTTTACACAACTCGTTACAATGACGTAAACAAATAAAGAAACCTGAATGAATCACAATCTTGATCGATCTCTTCCTTTTTTTCTTAACATTTTAATAGTGTAATTGGCTTAAACCGGAGACTAAAACCGTGCTATACCAGTCCCGGTTCTGCTTCTAAATGTTGCTGCATCAGATATCTCAACTTGAAATTTATCTGGAAGAATCACTGCCTTGAAGACCCTGAGCTATCTTCACCAACTCTTACCGATGCAGTCTCATCTTCGTTAACACGGCTTGGGAATTCCCAGCTACCTCCTCTCCTTCCCCTGCTCGACACTCTTGAATGCATAATCCCACGCTCTTCAAATTCTTCTGGTGGAAGCATTCTGCTCAAATCCCTCGATGTAACCGATGTATCCATGTCCTTGTCCATGTCACCGAGCTCTTCTTCTACTGTCTCGTGCCACACTGGTTTTCTCCCCATCTCTATGTCGTGGGAAACTTTCTGTAAGCTCGGGCTTGACATGCCTCCGTTTACTACCCTTGGTGGGATCGCTGGCTCTTTTGCTACCTTTGCTCTGAAACTGTTCTTAGATAAGACAACTTTTGTGCAGAACACTTCCATGAAGTTCCCAACTATGCCTTTGTTGAAAGGGTTCTCGCGTCTATCATAACGATACCTAAAGTTTTCGTACGTTGACTGCAAAACCCCACAACAGAAAAAACCAACGCTAACAAAGCTGATCATTACCAAAATGGTCTTGTAATGAAACAAGAGCTTACCTGATTGGTACTGATTAGGTACAAGTGGAAACCGGTAAGCCCACCAACAAACCAGACAGAGATGAAAGAGTAGAGTATTAGCGCAATGGAAGCAGGAGTCTTGATTAGAGATCTCCATATGCTTATCTTCTCACCATCCATTATGCGCTTGACGTAGATCCAACAAAACACATGTACATATATGCAGAGAAGAGCCGAACACAATACAAACATGAAGTAGAACCTGTAGTTTCTCTGCATTTTACAGACAATAATATACTATTAGTTTCTCTTCAATCCTCCTCAGCTATTGTGTATAAAAATAGTTTTCCAAATATAGAGACCTTATATTTAGAGCGTTTTCAGAACTAGAAAGCATTCGATCAGAGAGAGAGATAAGATGCATTACCAGTCCAATGCACTGACCAAGCCAAGGACAGTGATGATCAAATTTCTCAACGCAGTTGTCACATATGGAGCAATGAGAAGCACGAGGTGGTCTGTAAAGCATGCACGTGTCACAGTACTTGATCTTAACAGTGATTCCATTCACAATCATATCCTTTGTTCTAGGCAACCGGGCCTGAGTAGGAGTATGAGCAAGACGCGGTTCTCCACTACTTTCAACAGCCTCAGGCTCAGGAGGACACAAATTACGTGGTATGATTCCAGGGTCTCTCCCCGAGGTTAGAAAAAGAAATATTAGATCCTGTGAACAAAGATTGAAATATTTAGCATCAAGATGCAGAAACGTAATCAGAGAACAAACATTTCAACTCACTAATATATTCAGACCAACTGCTATGGCTAGTACTGATACTCCTCTATGGTGAGGGAAGTCATCAATGAATTTTCTGCCAACGAAAACACAGAAGATGATGACAGGAGCTGTGATCAAGAAGATGGTGATGAGTATAGTTCGAGCATCGGGTCCAAACACAAGCCTTCCTCCAAAGCAGAACACCTGGAGAAAGAAAAAGTCTCAACTTTGTAAAAGAGACCAGCATCTCTTACAGAACAAAAAAACCAGGTAAAGCTTAATGACAAGTGTTATCTCGAATTCTCGCACAGATCTTGGTGAATCATTAGATTATAAGTCAAATTCTAAATCAAGATAGCTGCTTTCGATTCAGATCTTACTCAAAGGCTCTTAAATCTAACGGATCAAGAAAACGAAATCATAAGAGAGAGAAAGAGAAGCTTACGTTATCCCCTTTCCAAGCCTTATACGTTCTGATCAGCTCATCTCCACCGCCGCTAGGACCCGGAGCTCCGGGACGACGATCTGGCGGCTGAGAGTCGAACATCGGTAATCAGGCAAAAAAATCTCGCTTTTTTTGGAGTGAGGAATCTCTGCGCAATTAATAAATATATGAAGAAATTTTAAAAAGGAAGAGTTTTTTGGGATGTTTTCTTCTCCGGCGGCTACTTAACTTGGTCGTCTCTTAAACCACATTTCTGATTTCCCCTTTTCCGAGTCAACTTATTAATTTCAATCAAAACGTTTAACTTAATTGAATTTAATTGAGTTTTCGTAATTTAACTTGATGGATCTTTTTCCTTGTCGGTTACTAGATTTTTTGTTTGTTCTTGTACAAAATAATGTCATAAACTCATTTTTGTAAATAAAATATAATAATTAAAATAAATCTAAAAAACTTTTATCTTCAAAATAGTGCTTAAGGAAAAAATGTCCAAAATAGATTGTATTAAAAGGTATAAATGTATATACCCATTAGGTTAACTAATATACACTTAGGGTTTAGAGTTATGGGATAGAGTTTTGGAAGTGAGATTTAAAATAAAATAAAAAATAAACAATAATATTAAAATTTTCAAAATAAAATTTTATTTTGGTCATTTTTTCTTAAGGTCTATTTTTGTGACAAAAATTTCAAAAAGATCTATTTGAGAAATTTGCCCCTTTTGTAAAACACAAATGTTACATGAAATATTGTAATAATATATGTTAATTTATGTTGATATGATCCTTTTCATTTATAATAGTATTTTGAATTTTTAGAAGAATTCTCACAAAACATCAACATTTATTATTATATTAACATAATAACTGAATAAATCAATTAAATTGATAAATTATAAATTTATTTTTTTCAAAGTCATTAACAGCTTTTATAAATATTTAAATAATATATAGCATTAAGATATAAATACTCTAGAATCTTATCAATTTTTAGTTAAAATTTTCAAACTTATGTTAAAATATAAAAAAAACAAATAAAACTTTTTATATTTTTATATGTATTTCTTAAAAAATCATTAAAATTATTTAAAAGTGAATCTCTCTATTTTCTAGTATATTTGTGACCGTTGTGATTTGTTGGTTATGATTTGTCAATAACCTCAATTTCTTATATAGATGACAAAAAAAATTATAATGGTTAATAACGAAAGATTATAATGGTTGAAATGATTGATAACCAAATATTACAATAGTTAGCTAAGGTTGTAATGGTTAATACAAAAACATTACAATGGTTTGTCACTTAATACAACAATCAACAACAATTGTAATGATTCATCACTAAATATGACATTGGTTCTTCACTAATAGTTATATTCACCAACAACAAGTTCATTTCATTTAAACAATGATGTCAATATTTTTATAAAAAAATAATAACTAAATCTAATAGTTAAGTTTATTCTTAATCTTTAACCCGATAGCTAAGATTTTATTTAGAATATTGAGTATGATATTTTTAGTTTCATAAGCAAAAAATGTGTTCATTCTTTGATAAGTTATATTTTTTTCAAAAACTTAAAATTGAACATTAAAATTTTTCATTGATTTTTTCATAATAGAAAAGTTGCATATTTTCAAAAATTCAACTATTAAACTCTTTCATAATATAAACCTTTTAGAAACTCATTCAAAAAAATAATGTTCATTTATCGAAGAGTTATATATTTTCAAAAAAATAATCAATGAATCTTTTCATTAAACCCATTCATAATTAAAAATTGTATATTTCATAAGATTGGTTATTGAACCACATAGTTACGAACGGTTTGTTACCAAATGGGTATGAAGTGCGAACATATCATCACCAAAAGGGTACGAACATGTCATCACCAAAACAAATGAGTCGTTACCCAAAAGGTGAATGGATCATTACCTAATGAGTGCAAACATGTTGTGACAAAATATGTGTGAATGGATTGTCACCCAAAAGGTGCGAACATTTTGTGGCTGAAGAGGTGCGAACATTTTGTGGCCAAAGAGGTGCGAACATTTTGTGGCCGAAGGGGTGCGAACATTTTGTGAGGGGTGCGAACATTTTGTGACCGAAGGGGTGTGAACATTTTGTGTCCGAAGGGGTGCAAATATTTTGTGTCCGAAGGGGTGTGAACATTTCATGTTCGAAGGGGTGCAAACATTTCATGTCCGAAGGGGTGCGAAAATTATGTGTCCGAATAAGTGTGAATATTTTGTATCTGAAAGGATACAAACATTTCTTGTCCGAAGGGGTACGAACGTGTCGTGTACAAAAGGGTGTGAACGTACCGTTTCTGAAAGGGAGAGAATGTCTCGTGTCCTAAGAGGTGTCAATGTATTGTGAATGAAGAGGTTCAAACGGGTTATCGCCAAAGGGGTGCAAATGTATTGTTACCAAAATTGCTCGATAATTCTGAACAATTTTTCGACCAAATATTTCTTGTCCTTCGGCTCTCTTCTTGCTCTCGAAAAAACTCCAGCTTAATATACACTCGATTATAATATTTAATTCACTAAATGATCATCCAACACTCGACGATAACTATCATAAGATAGTCATTAGACCACTAGACAGTCCCACCGAGTCATTAACTTACTTGGTCGATTTTATTTAAGTTATGGTCAGACCAACTCCAAACTGGTCGAATATGATTTTTCTCGACTAAAATCCTAACCGATCGTGAGGATTATTACATTTTGTGACACCCCCGATCTAGTCTAAGTACAAGTTGACTCGACCAACCGGGTAACAATAAAACAAGAACATGCACAACAAATCATTAGTAACTTAAACCAAACATGCAAACTAAAAGTCATAATAATCTATATTAATAGTCATAATTTTTCAGATTTGTAGTAGTTATTTTAAAATAGTATTTTATGATATATTTTGAATATGCACATGATTATTAAAAGACATTTTATTGCATAATGAAAAGACACAACTCTTAAAACTAATATATATTCTTAGAAAGATACTTATTAGGTATTTTAACATCTTCTTAAAAATTAATTTGTCTTTTATAATAAAAAGACACAACCTTTAACTTTACAATGAAAAGTCACAAAATTATAAGATATATATATTATTTAATAAATTGATAGCTTTTAAAAATTATTTTCAATTTTAAACTAAAAGACATAACCTTTTAACACTAACTGGGATTACTATTATTAATTGATTAATGAATGTGTAAATAGTTTTCGATAGATTACTTCTAACCATATCATACTATTATTTGAGAATGCACTTAAATGAAAACGTTATAATTTTATTGATTCATTATTTCATTAATGTAAACCAGTTAAATTTAACTGTGACATAACATTAAGCTCTCTAATCTTGCTGACATGGCAAATGCAAGATTAGTTTCACTAAACCATTTTTAATTACTGTTTTCTCAATCTCTTGTTATCCTAATTAAAACTTGCTGATTTCTTAACCTCTGATTTTGGTTTATTCCCCAATTATTTTGTCAAATCATATATTATATGTTTGAAATCATATTCTGTTAAATCTTATTGGATATACAAATGCTTCATGTTATGTGGTTTAAGTATGTGTTTGTTACACAAAATTACATAATATGTGATTCCAATTTTAAAATTATATTTTCTATGATTTATGGATTGGTGTTTATTTTTGTAGATGTTTCGGATTATATACATACAACGTTATAACTTTATGATGTTTAGAGTTTAGATTTTAAGGATTTGTATTCGATATCGTTAGATTGCATTTTAGGGTGTGATATGGTTTATGTTTCCTGCGAAACGTATGAAACACGATATAGTATGTCATTTATATAATTATTACACTTAATATTCTCTTTTGATATTATTTCCAAAAAGATAATTTTCAATATATTCAAACTTCGAATTCAGCTTTGTAACCGACAATATCCATTAGGCAATCAATTTAAAATCACCTACAATCGTAGTTAAGATATAATATTTATTGTTAATCTTTTATACCTGGGTAAATTCTTCCGTCTCCTAGATAAGCAATCAAATACTTATATATATTTTCTCTCATTTACAACATAATCGTAGGACTCTCTCATGTCCAAAAATATTGATTGCCGTATAAAATTCACAACAATATGTTCCGCTCAATCTATTAGAAGCCTCCAGTAAAACTCAGAAAATTCGTGTGAATATTATCAACAAATGGAGTTTGTACAACGCGAGAGCAGGAAACTCTATTGAGATAGTCCTTGTGGATGCATCTGTAAGTTTATTATTCTATTTATCATTACTTTCATAATACCAATATCTTTTTCAATCCCGACTAATCAAACTACAAAATCATCTTTTTAAAATTTCAAAAAATACCAGATTGCATGCATCTGTTGAGAATGGACTTGTACTGAAACATAGGCATCTTCTAAACGAAGGTCAAGTTTTATCTATCAACGCATTTATTCTGAAAAAAATATGGTGGTGAGTTCAGAACCAGTTCAATTCCTTACAAATTGTCTATCATACGGACAACTAGGACCAAAGCATTGACAGAATTTCTTGATGATGTACCTAGAAAGTATTTCGCTGACTTTGGTGAGGTATTAGACGGAAAATACGAAAGAAACGTATTGATAAGTAACAAGGTTCTTATATTCTTATACATTCAGTCTATCAAAATAGTCATGCCTTTTTAATTATTTACAGTTGCCTAATCATAAATCTTTCAGTCTTCTATTCATTTTAATTGATAGATGTAATTGGACAAATCATTCAAGTTTGGTAATGTTGAAGAAGTGAAGACAAAAAGGAAAATCGATTAATTCTTCTAACATCAACTGATTTTGCGTGATACAAAATAAGATTAGTTCATATTTATATAAAATAATCTACAATATAGTATCTTATAGAAAATATATATCTGTGAGGTTACACTTAATTGTACTTTGTGGAGAGATCATGCAAAACAAACATTTGCTTATACCGCCAAGAAGATGGATGCGGTTGTGGTAAGTGTCATGCGTTTTATTTTAGTCAAGTTCTACCAAGGTATAACTGTTTTAAATGTTTTTTCTCAATTATCCAGTTTCTAAATACACAACTCATATGTTTATTATTTATGAGTTTTTATAGGTAGATAAGCATTTCTAACGTTAGTACCACAAAGATGTTGTTTGATCCTGCTACTAAACATGTTGATAATTTTAGAAATATCTATATTATTTAAAATATGATCATATTTTCATAATAATATCATATTATTCATTATTAATTATTGTTAATTTGTCATAATTTTGTTCACAATAGTTTGCCTGGTAATTATCAAATGATTACACAAGATTCTATCGGTCAGATATCATATGGTAATTCTTTAAATATCCGCAGTGTGTTTTTTTGAGATATCCTCAGAAGAATTTATCCGGGATTTTAGAGTCAACATCGATAAGTATTAAAATAATTCGTCTATGTTCAATATTGTTTTCTGAATTTTTCTTATATAGCATATATCATCCATTGTTGAAAAATGTCATATCAACCAAGTGTTATATTGTATGTAGTTTAGAAAAACTGTTAGTTGTGTTACCATAACATGTATTGATACTTCGAAAAGTTGGCATTATTGTGCATGCAAAACCAATAACCTTAAAGTTCAGGAATATGGTGAGTTTTCTGACAGTGATGGAACTCAGTCGAAGTACAATTATAATACATGTGGCGATATTAATCCGGTTGTCCCAAGGTATATTCTATTAAATATATTTGTTTAATTTTGTAATATTATTAATTTAAAAGGTTACATTGCAAACTAATATATTTTATGTATTTAGATATTATCTGGTTGTGCATGCACATGATGATTATGATGAGACAAAATTTTCTATATTCAAAAAAATTGCTAAAAATTTCCTCGAAAGATCTACTAATAATTTGATGTGAGAATAAAACGAGATAAGTTTATATTATATATATATATATATTATTGTAATTCAAATATATTTTGTAATCTTTGTATCCGTTTCAACTTGATCACATACCGGTTTACGTGAGTTGCTTAATTCCATTGTTGGAAAGAGAATTCTTTTTAAGGTCTCACTTAAAAGAGACAATAATAAGTTTGGAAATTTCCCTTATATTATGGAATTTTATTTGGATAATAAAGACATTATTAATGAGTGGCTTAAAAATTCCTCTAAGGCATTTTACGCTATGTTTTTTCTTCATATGTAATATTATATGTTAGCATTAAAATATTCATATTATAGTATGTCTCTTTATGACTTAGTTACATTGCTTATGCAGTCTCTGATGCTTACAAGTGCTGAAGATTTTTCTGAATCATCGCTGGTGAACACGTAGACCCCAAAGTGTTACAAAACAGATTCAAATGGAGAGAAATAAATGATTATTACATTCTTTTATGTTTTCTTATTTAATGGTTGCTACTTTTGTTTGGACTTTCATGGTTACAACATTTGGTATTTTTTTATTTTTAATATTGAATAATTATTATTTTTGCTACCTCGTATCTTATACTATTTGAATTTTTTTTGGTAACAAATGGTAATAAAAAATTTAAGAATTAAATAAACTAAATAATAATACCAAATTTTAGATGACATTCAACTATTGAACCCAATTGACTCCAAAATATAGTATCATACATAGCAAACAAGCTAATGAAGATATAATAATTTTCAGAACATAATTTATCGTACCTAATAATATAAGTGTGATATTATACTATTATACACGTGAAGATTGAACCATTCATGCTTAAGGAAGTGGATAAGTTGGATTTTTTCGAAAGTTGTGTGCTGAGGTAATCACACAAACAAAGTTTTCCTACTGCTAAACACACAACTAAAGCCATCCTAACTACTTTCACTCTGACCTATGGGGATCACCATCTACACCAAAAAGCCTAGGAGGATGCAGATACTTTGTCAGTTTCATAGACGATTTCTCAAAGAAAGTTTGGGTTTATTTTCTAAAGACTAAGGATGAGGCTTTTAAGAAATTCAGGGACTGGAAAGAGGCAGTGGATAATTAGATTGGGAAAAAGATCAAATGCTTGGGCACAGATAATGGTTTGCATTTCTGCAATGAGAGGTTTGACAGATTGTGCAGAGAATCAAGGTTAAGAAGGCACATAACTTGCACCTACACTCCACAACAAAATGATGTTTCTGAACGAACGAAGAGAACCATCATGGACAAGGTAAGAAGCATGCTATCTGAAACTGGTTTGGGACATGAATTTTGGGCAGAAGCTACGTCTAGTGCAATATACTTGATAAACAGAACTCCGAACTCCAGCATTAAGTTTAAGCTACAGGAGGAGCTGTGGTTAGAGCACAAACCAGACTTGTCACATCTGAAAAGCTTCGGGTGCTCAGAGTATATTCACACCATTCAAGAAAAGATAAGTCCTAGGTTTGCGAAAGAAACTTTTGTTGGTTATCCATTTGGGGTAAAAGGTTACAGAGTCTGGATGGAAGAAGATGGGAAATGTGTCACAAGCAGAAATGTTGGTTCCACGAGGAAGAGTTTTATAAGGACAGATCAAGTATTGATATCTCTAAGACCCAGGATAAGCAGACATAGAACTCAGTGGATAAGAAGAAAGGAAAGAGAGTAACCTTCAGTGAGAATTTGATTCAGGGTCCTTCATCAAATGTTTCAGATTGGAGAGACATCATCTTCAGGTGGATATGATTCTAGTCAGAAGCCTTAGAGGATTTTTATGCAGAGAATCTTGATCTGGAAGAAACTAGTTCACAAGATTCAGGTGGAGAAGATGGGAATTCTAATTCTAGAAAAACAGTCACTAGATGAGTATGTTCTAGCCAGATATAGGATTCGAAGGAAGTATGTGAGACCCCCATCAAGATTTGATTATGCCAACTTAGTCGCATATGAATTACTTGTGGCAAAAAAGTTAAAGACTGAAGACCTAAGTCTTACAAGGAGGCTATGCAGAGTAAGGAAAAGAAATTCTGGAAAATTGCAGCTGTTGAGGAAATGGTCTCACTGGAAAAGAATGGTACTTAGGTTTTAGTTGAGAGACCTAAGAATCAGAATCTGGTTGGCTGTAAATGGATCTTCAAGCTAAAGGCAGGAATACCAGGTGTGGAGGACTTGAGGTTTAAAGCCAGGTTGGTAGCTAAGGGATTCTCACAAAAGGAAAGGACGGATTACAACGATTTTTTCTCTCCCATGGTAAAACATGTCTCTATTCGGGTCATGTTATCACTGGTGGTTAATTTGGACTATGAACTCTCGAAAAGATTTACGCAAAGACAACTTTTCTTCATGGGGAATTAGAAGAAAGAATCCTAGTGGAACAGCTAGAGGTGTTCATCTAGAAGGGAGATGAGAATAAAGTATGTCTGTTGAAAAGATCTTTGTATGGATTAAAGCAGTCTTCGAGGCAATGGTATTTGAAGTTTGATGGCTTTATGAAGGGACTGGAGTTTACAAGAACTAAGTTTGATTCATGTTTCTACATGAAATATGTAAACATAGAGAAAATTTTATACTTGCTACTCTATGTAGACGACATGCTTATAGCTTATGGAAACAAACGAGTAATCAAGGCTCCAAAGAATAATCTAAGTGGGAAGTTTGAGATGAAGGACCTGGGAAATGCTTATAGGATACTAGGGATGGATATCATACGAGACAAAGAGAAAGTAACATTTATATTGTCTCAACAGAAGTACCTAGAGAAGGTCCTAAGAACATTTGGAATGTTTGACGCAAAGTCAGTGGTCACTCCTATGGCTTCACATTTTAAACTAAAGACTCTATATCCTAAGGAGAGAGCTGAAGAGTTTGAACACATGAAGAATATTCCATACGCAAGTGTGGTTGGAAGCCTAATGTATGCTATGGTTGGGTTTTGTCATGATTTGGGTTTTGCAGTGGGTCTAGTGAGCAGATTCATATCACATCTTAGCAGAGAACATTGAGAAGCTGCTAAATGGGTACTATGGTACGTAAAGGGAGCCTATGATCTAGGTTTGACATTCAAGAAAGGAAAACGGTTTGATATTGAGGGGTTCTCAGACTCGGACTACGCTACAAATTTGGATAAACGAAGATCAGTTTCAAGATAGTTTTCGGAGTTGGAGGCAACACCGTGTGTTGGAAGTCAGGTCTATAGTCAGTGTTGGCTCTATCAACCACATAGGCAGAGTACATGGCTATGAATCTGGCTGCGAAAGAAGCTATTTGGTTATGGGGTATCTGAACATAAATGGGGTTTGAGCAGGGCAATGTAAGGATACACTGCGAATCTCAAAGTGCAATCACATTATCCAAGGACACAGTACATAAACATATGGACACAAAGTTTCATTTTATCAGATATATTGTTGCAAAAGGATTGGTTACTCTATGCAAGATTCATACGTCCATCAACCTAACGGATTTTATAACCAAAACAGTACCTGGAAATAAGTTCCAGCTCTTTCGTGATGGTTTGAACGTCGCCTGAGTGCGACTGTAGCTCCAGGTAACTCCGTTTGTGTATCTCGGAAAACAAGAGAAAGGTGCTTGAGGGTTAGAATTAGAAGACTAAGATGTATGGAAAACCAGCTAAAAGAAGAATGAGTACACACAAAAGGAATCAAAAGGTGGAGTTACTTGAGAGAGAGGTGAAGTGTTCGCAGGTGTGAAGCTTCAGGTGGAGTAATAGGGATTTTTTGTCCAGATTCTAGACCTCATAACAAAAGGAAAGAAGATCTTGGTTAGAGTTGTTCTTCAGAAGGTCTTAGATCGAAAAATTAATGACATGCATGTACTACGGGTAACAAACTTGAGAGAAGAGTTACCTGGTAAAGACATGCAGAAGGTTTTTTTTGAACAGGTGAAGGCTCTCTAATGAATCTCTGTGTAAAAGTACATAAAATAAAAAATGAGGAAGAGATCAGTCTCAAAGATTGAAAATAAGTTGGAGGGTTCTCGAGCTCGATAAGGGCTGAGAAGTAAAAGGGAAGTTTCTTACCATGAAAGCAGCTTGATGGAGAACAGGTTCCGACAGAATAACTGAGATCAGAAAAGAAAGGGGTCAGCTTCAAAGATCCAGAGAAGATCGGAGTTCTAGAGTTCAATTCAAATTGAACAGAGCCATAGAAGAGAGATTCTTACCGAAATCCTCTCTTGAAATGAAGAAGCTTCAATTTTATGATGAAGATCGGAGAAGAAGAAGAAGAGTGCTATAGAGAATTTCCTTGGAAATCTCTAGAGAGAGAAGCAACTTGATATGTCTGAGGGTTTCTCAAGGGTTGTCCGAAGTCCAAGAGGTGGAGTTTTGTGAATTGGGCTTCAACTTCGATCATCTAAAATGGACACATCTCTCGTCTTTCTTCAAGTGGGCTAAAGTCATGGGGGAACAGATTTACACGTAGTGGGCCTAGAGCTATGTTAAAGGACCAAGAGTAAACTAAAGTCGACTTTTGTCAGTTAGGTCGTTGTAACGACTGTTGAGTCAGCATCGTCTTCTCGACGAGCTCATAACCTGCAAAACATAGCAGAGGAGTAAGAGAGAGAGAGAGAGAGAGAGAGAATGTTAGAGAGATCGAGAAGAAGAGTCTTATCTCTTGAGAAGAGCAACGAAGACGGCGTAAAAGATTCTGAAGCTGCTTCTAACGAGAATCCAATTACCGATGGTGTATTTAGGAGTGTATGAGATTATATCGAGACTTTTTAACGATTAAAGAGCTATAGTGAAAGCTTGAGAGTTTCGATCTCTCCCCAGACAATAGGGAAAGAAGTCTGGGTAAACAATCTTGTTGTTCTTTACGTTTAAGCTCATACAACGAAGAACTCAATGAATCGAACACTAGATCACAAGCTAGGATCGTAAAAATTCATATATCAAGCGTAATCAACAATCAACAAAACCAACATTATACTCCTCCTTTAAACTCTACATCATGTAAGTCAGAGTTTCAGGATTGATAAGTAACCCGATTACTGATTCTTACTGAACCGGGTTTTGTGATTTAGTTTCTATGGTCAAATAGCAACTCGCACACGATAGCTTTGGAAAATCTTAGAGATAGGTTACAAGTGAAGAAAGCTTACCAAAAAGCTCGGGTTTGTTTACATCCAGATAAACTTTAACAGAGAGGTGGAACTTCACCGCTTCAAACGTTTGTCGCTAGCAGAGTAAAATACGACCTTGGATAGGTTGTCTCTCCCACGAATCACTTGAAGTAGGGTGTAATGTATCCTAAATCTTTGAGACTCTAGGATGGACGTGGTGAACTTCACACCTAGGCTGTGGAAGACTTAGATGTTGTTTTGCTACAGCTTATTTACGAGGGTAACCTTGCTTTGTTGATGCCTGAGGGACAGTCACGTAAACAGAAGAGCAATCTTCCTGGTGGCGAATGAATGCTTAAATATGAACAAGCTTGACCATGTGAATGGACAAGGTAGAAGCCTACAAAGAGACGAAATTAAAGCCAAAGCTTTGGGTAATTTTATTTAAAGAGTGTGTAGTTACATTATGTGTAGAGCTTTGGCTTATAAAGACAAGACTCAAAACTCTTACCAGAAAACGTTATTCCTAATCTAAAAAGGAAAAAAAACTAAAACATATTTATAATTGGTTTAAGAAATCTCTAACCCTAGTGTAAAAAGGAAAACCTAAATCTAATTGGTTTATAAGAAAAATTGAAATACACCTAAATTAAGTAAACCAGCCAACTTGAACCAAGATGGTCGATCCTTTCACTTCTTTGGCTTCAAAAGGCCCTTGTTCAACTTTCTCCAACATATGCACGACCATTTAGCTTCTGGCCCATTCCACTTGTTCCTAAGACTCACTTGATCGATGTAAATCTTTTTCTTGGTCCAAGTACAGCTCCAGTCCATTAGCTGCTTCTTTAGCTCCATTGTCGACCATTCCATTATCTTCCACTCATCCATGTTGAAAATTGATGATGAATGCAAGCTCATGTTGGAGAATTGATCATGTCTTGGTCGGCCATCTCCTTGTGGTCGAACTGCCTTGTTGTTGTCGGGTGATCCAAGTAGTTCCAAGACCGCATCAAGAGCTCTCAGATTCTGTTTATCCAATATGTCATGGAATAAGGCAATAAGCTCCACTTTTTGCCCCTTGAACAACACTTTAAGCAGTCACCTAATTGGTTCACACATGATCTTTAAATCCTTGGTTTTGAGGATGATCCAGATCGCATCATCCTCTCCTCCTTTAAAAGGGTTTGTCCTCAAATCCAGTCCATCTAACAAGATAAAACCGTTCAAACTCTGCCTCAAATGTGTTGTTCCTTTAGCTAGTGTGTTATTAGTACTCAAGTGTACCTTTAGATCTCCAAACTTCATCAAGCTTTTCATTGGATGTTCAGGTGGTCGAACCAGTCTAATGTGGCTGAGTAAGAGTATATCTCGATCATCCTTTAGTGTACCACGACCCCACCTCCTATTGACTGAAAAATAATGCTCCTTCTGGTCTGGTGGACAAGTTGTATTGCCTCCTCTCTCCCTGTTAAGCTTCGGTTGGTCATAACCTTTCCGAAGCTCTAGCAGTATGCATCTCAGATTGTCTTGATCAGTTCTGGAACTGAAAAAGGAAGTGTCTTCCTTTTGTTTGATGCTAGTTCTGGTCACATCATCCTCTCCTCTTTCAAGGATTTGACCTCAAATCTTGTTCTTGAAAGATGAATGGACAATATAAGCTCATATTCTTGGTTGCTGCACTTTAGACCATGGTTTTGCTATTCTTCTATGCACACACGTCTCTCCTCCTGGTTCAAAGACAAGGTTTTGAAGCCCCTTTAAGAACCTCAAATTGCCCACGAGACTGCCCTGAATCCATACACAAGGACTGAATAGAAATTAAAAAGAAGTAAATTTAATGATATCATCTTCTTCAACCAAAGTTGTAAGTCCCAAGTCATGTGCTTTAGGTGATTCACAAAATACTCCCTCCTCAGCCTTTCTTAAGTCAAATATGTGGTTACTGAAAGATGGTTGGTTCTTCTCTTGTTTCAACTGATCAGCCAAGCTATTTTCTTGACAATGAATAACCAGTTCTGGCTCAGTCTCTTTCTCCTCTCTTTTGGCTGTGATTGATGGCTCTTCTTTGGTAGGTTTAAGCCATGCTCTCAAAGCTTTGTTTATTGACAGATCTGGGACAATATAAATCAGCTCATCCTTGTTTTTGGTGGCTTAGACCACGTCCCATACTGATCCAAAACAAGTCGCCCTGTTTCTTTAGATCTTGCTTTTTCAGGTACTTCAAGATCAGGAGGTTTAAATCTCTCATGGTCTGGTTTTGTTAGTTCGACTACTATCAAACCTTAGAAGGCTTGAGTCAACTCTCTTCTGAAATCATCTTGGAATTGTTGGCTAGCCAAATAAGCCAAGTATGCATTCTTTTTTGCTACTTGGACGAGTTGATACTCTTTTTGAAGCTCAACCTGCTTTTCGTTTCTTTTCTCTTTTGCAACAACTCCCTTGTTGCTTTGCGCACAGCCTTCTTCTCAATGTTTCTTTTGCTTTCAAAAGAAAAAAAAACAAGATTGCTTGGTATATGATATATCACGTGATGTATGTTAAGAAATCAAACCCTAAACCTTCAAGAGGCTCTAATACCACTTGATACGGCCTTGGATAGGCTGTCTCTCTCACGGATCACTTGAAGTAGGGTGTGATGGATCCTAAAGATTTGAGACTCTTGGATGGACGTGGTGAACTTCACACCTAGGTTGTGGAATATTTAGATGTTGTTTTGCTACAGCTAACTACGAGGGTAACCTCGCTTTGTTGATGCCTGTCGACAGTCATGTAAATAAACGAGCAATCTTCCTGGTGACGAATGGATGCTCAAATATGAACAAGCTTGAACACGTGAATGGACAAGGTAGAAGCCTCCAAAGAGACAAATTAAAGCCAAAGCTTTGGTGAATTTTACTAAAAGAGTGTGTAGTTATATTATGTGCATAGCTTTGGCTTATAAAGACAAGACTGAAAAACCCTAACTAGAAAACCCTATTCCTAATCTAAAATGGGAAAAAAACTAAAACCTATTTCTAATTGGTTTACGAAAATCCTAACCCTAGTTTAAAAAGGAAAACCTAAATTTAATTGCTTTACAAGAAAAATGGAAATACACCTAAATTAAGTAAACCGGCCAACTTGAACCAAGATGGTCGATCCTTCCACTTCTTGGGCTTGAAAGGCTCTTGTTCAACTTTCTCCAACATATGCACGAACCATTTAAATTCTTTCCCATTCCACTTGTTCCTTAGACTCACATGATCGATGTAAATTCTTCTTGGTCCAAGTACGGCTCCAGTCCATTAACTACTTCTTTAATTCCATTGTCGACCATTCCATTCTATTCCACTCATCCATGTTGTAAACTGATGATGAATGCAAACTCATGTTGGAGTATTTATCATGTATTGGTCGTGCATCTCCTTGTGTTCGAACTGCCTTGTTGTCGGTTAATCCAAGTAGTTCCAAGGCTGCATCAAGGGCTCTTAGATTCTTTCTATCCAATATTTCTGGAATAAGCCAATAATCTCCACATTTTGGCCTTTGAACCACACTTTAAGCAGTGGCCTAACTAGTTCACACATGATCTTTAAATCCTTGGTTTTGAGGATGATCCAGATCGCATCAATTCTCCATTCTTCAGGTACTTAGACCGAGCAAGAACCCAAATTGGTTCAACCTGTAAGCTCTGGTTCTTGTTCTTGTCACTAACTCTTAGATGTCATTTTTAAAATTGTAGGAAGCATAGGCTGTGTACGTAACAAATGAAGGACTCTCAAGCGAAACTAGAATTCATAAATCATTTTCTGGTTTCTATTAAACCTGAAATGTTTGTCATGTAAGAAGAATAAGAAGACGAAAAGCAGAGTTTGTATCTTTTTTTATTGTAAAAGTCATGAACATTCCCATGTGTTACATATGTGGCTTCCATTGTCAGTGTTATTCTATATACAGAAAATAACAAAATGCTTGAAAACTACATTAAAGAAGGAATTATGCGCGAAACGAATAGACGCTGGATGGATAAGACGAAAAAAACAAATGGTGTAATGTAATTGTTTGTTTTTTTAAAATAGACTAGGATTTAATCTGCGGTAAAATGTTGGTAATATTTTTTCCTACGTTTGTTTTATCAAATCAAAGAAAATGACTGCATATTTATGTTAAAATTATTTTAGCAATTTAGTTGAAGCAAATCTCAGTTTATCGATGTATTATGGTTTGACTAAATAAAATGATAATATATAAATATTGGTCATATATAATTCAAAATTTTAATTACTATTGATTTATTTACAATTACTTTAATTAGTTTTTTTGTGATATCCAGTTGGTTAAAGTAATTAAATTGTTATTATCATTGTTATTATATGTGATATAAGTTAATTTTAGTAGGATCGTTTAAAACTTAAATAACAACATATTATTATTAGATAAAAATAGGATATTAATTTAATAGATTAGATACATTGAGCAACATCTACTAGTTTATTTTATGAAAACTAAACACACACATAAAATCATTAAAACTATTATATGTTAAACATATTCAAAACTTTTGTTTTAAGTATCCAAATGTATATACATCCACAAAAATTATTATATTTATATTTTATTGAAATTGGATAAGAGTGTAAAGATATAACTTACATTTATTTTTGTATAAAAGCTATAAAACATTAGTTAGGTAACCATCTAATCTTAGGATCACTCTCTTAGCCTATTGTCAGACTGTCTCCAATATATAGTCTTTTTATGAACAAGTTTACAATAGATTGATTTATATTCAGAGACAGTTTTTGAATTTTAATTACATTGTAGGTCACATAGCACTACTTGAATAGTTTATTGTAATGAAAGACCATCATGAAGTAAACTAGAAACTGATTCCCTCGTTACTTTTTATTTTAGTTTGTTTTTTTGAATTTTAAATAAATTGAATTGGTAGACTCGAGACCAATTTAACTGATCTTAATTAATTAAAATATATTTTAATTAATATTTATGATTACTAGAGTGAAAAGGAAACGTAAGAAAATTACTCTCGGAGACCGTTTGTTTCGACGACAGAGATGGTGCCGGAAAAGATGACGACAAGACGAAAACGCGTGAGAAAGAGAGAGCCGACGGTGAATTATATCTTCTCGATTTTTATTTGTTTTAGTCGGTACTACATGAATCATGTTTTTTTAAAATATGTTTGGTACCTAAAATCAGAGCCACATGTTATGGAAGAGGTAGACGAGCAATTAAAACAAAGAGGATTTTTGTGACTACGTAAGTTGACATCTTTGATTTTGAAATCAAAGTTCTAATCTTTAGTTTTTATTCTATTGATGTGCCGATTGTGGATCTGACAGAAGCTTAATGATTTGTCATTCCACATTCCCATTTTAAATAAGTTATCTCTCTTTGAAAATGAGAGATTTAGTTATGTGTTATACATTTAGTTTGAGAATTCAGATCACTCGTATCTTAAAAATAGTTTAAGTTTTAATATTTTGTTGTATGATTTCTTGGAGTTGTCTTACAAGGGAACTTTGTTATTCTTTTTCATAATCTTTAGTTTGTGTAAGAATCTGAGAGTGAAGAAACATTGTCCCCTTTGCAGGTTAAACATGTGCTTACAAATCTATGCTACATGAGAATTCAAAGCAAAGTCAAGTTTGTTACTTATGTAAATTTAGATTATTTCGGATAGAGTTAGAGATGTTTAAATTTTTCTATAAGAAGTATATTGGTTATAAGGAAATAAATTTGATGTTTTCTTTATGTAGTGTGTTGTACACTTGAGATATTATTGGGTATGTTGTACATACGTGGTTTTATTCTCAACTAAATAAATTGTGAAACACTATTGTTTCTAAGTAAGCAAACTTCATGGTACATTTTTGTTTTTATGTATATTATGTTCGTGTACACGAGTACAATGAGTGAACACGTATATGTGTACATAATATCAGTGTACACATGTACATGTGAAAAGAGATATTTGTCTTTGTAGGTATAAGGACAAAGAAGTATGGTTTATGTGAATGAAGGGGGTTCTCATTTTCGTGGATGTTAGTATACTCTTTTTATGTTGTTTTGAATGAAAAGGGGAAAGGTGACACATCAAATGCTACTATAAGAATCTTAGGTTACCTCCAGCCTTTTAAAGCTAAGTTGGTTGGTGTGTTAAGGTAAGCTACTAGATGTCTTGAGATGATGTAATAAAGGTTGGTGATAGTCTAGTTGACGAAGGTTTATTTTATATCTTGATATAAGTGTTTATATGTTTATGACATTTTTTATGTGATGTACAATTGTCAGTGGTGTACACATGTCCAATTGTTTGTGTACACATGCACAACATTTGTTAGTGTACATATATACTTGAACTAATTTCCACTGATAAGTTCAAACCTGTAAACCCAAGAGTTTCAAATTGAACAACCTTTATACGTTTTAGTGTCAAAAGACATCCACTTTCATGAATAAACTAATCTAAAAACAAAACACTAAACTAAAATGAAGAAAGTGAAAATGGACACTGAAAACCGGTGTCCCACTTTCACTAATGGACACTGATACATTTTTGTGTCAAAAGACTTCCATTTTCACGAATGGACACTCATAGGTTTTGGTGTACAAGAAATTTAAAGATGGACAATGAAAACCGGTGTACAAACAAAGATGAACAATGTTTAACTGTTGCAATAGATAATAATATTTATTAGCATCTATGTGTATATGATATACACGATTATTGACTGTCCACGTGTATATGATCTTGGCTAACCATGTACATAGTTTAAAAACTATGTGTACGCCGATGACAAACATCTACATGATTATTTTTTACAAGCATCCAATTTACACATCACATTCCAATGAATCAACAATCCATGTAATTCACAAAGACATGTATGTTCATTCAAAAATTATAAATTGTTACACTTTCAACATGAGACATAGCGCAAAACCAACCGAAGTCGTTGTTCCATCATCAGCTAATCATTAGTTTTGAAAGCGGCTTGCCTCACTATCTTAGCTCCAGTGTTCTCAATTGGATTCTCAAGTTTAATCTAACCAAAGAACACAACAAATTCTCAAAATCTACTAAAACAAAATTAAATAAAAAAGAACAAAAGCTATCACAGTAAGAAACTACCACCATTACCTCTCTAGAAACTATTTACTCTGAAGAATCTAGTTGTAGTTCCTAAAGTTCATCTTCGCAAGCCGAAATCCAACATCATGTAAAAGAAAAAAACAATAATTCTCATCTACAAAACTATCAATATATACAAATGAATAACCTAAAAATTTATAATAATCAACATCTGACAAAACAAAACCCATCCACAAGAACCAAAAACTCCAAACTAGTCGTACAAACTAAATTCACCATGTTCAGAATTAAAGTTGCCATTAACTTAGAAATGATTTAGTGTTGCTCCACAATTGTTTCACAGGATGGTCTATAAATGGCTAAAGAAAATTACAAAAAGACTGAAGCTTTACATTTTAAAACTGTAAGAACCTTTAGATAGCAACAACAACACCGCCAAGCTTATGAGGTTCAGTTTTGTCCAATTCAGCAACGGAGAATTGTGTGTAAAAAATTTGAGGTAGAAGGCGCGGCGATGAAGATGAATTTCTTCGAGGTAGCCCATGTTAAGGAGCCGTTGTGGAAGAATTTTAATCTTTTGGCGGTGTCCCATGTGAAAGAGGTCTGGTGGATGAATTTCTTGACTTGTACAGTCTAGTCCATGGTGGGTGATGGGTCTTCTACTCTTTGATGTCGTCTATACGCCGTCATCTACATCAAAGTTGCCAACGTCTCCGCCGTTGACGTCTCTGTCGTATACATCACCGTTAAAACACTATCGGAGATGCAAATTAACATATCTCAAAATATAATTTGAGTAATAAAGACAATGATTAAGTATAACTTTTGTTGAAAAAAATATCTAGAGAAGCATATTTCAGTTTAGAAAAATGGAAAATCTAGGAAAAAAAATGCAGAATGTGAGAAGAAGAATACAAAGAACAAAAATAAGAGAACCCACTTTAACTCTGATAAATTTTGAAAATTAGATTAAAAAATAAATGAAGGACTGTAGTTAAATCACACCAAAGAATAAAATAGATGTTATACTTAGTTATCGTAAAATTATTTAGTTAATTTTTAATTAGAAAGTGAGTTTGGCTAGACAAAACTATCCTAGGAGTGAGAACTATCTCATAATGTAATAATAAAATATATAACTGACCTTAGATGTAAATATCTCTTTACAATATATAGCTTAAAATATATTTTTAACTAGATATATGAATAGTAACTATATATAACCATTGTTGTGTTGTGTTGTGTTGCTTTCGAAATTGTGTTTGTGCATTTACAATCATAGATTATTCCAACGGTAAATATAACATTCTTATTTTTTCACTCATATCTAACTCGAACCTCACTTTCAAAAGTGAAAACTGGTAGAAGTGACGAAAACTGTGAGATTTGATCAAAGCCCGTCAGAGTTGTTCGTTGTTGGGCCGGCTTAGCCAGGTAGCGCGCGGACAACCTATGGGCTTAATCGATGAAGTCCACTAGGTTAAAGACAAATATAAGATGTGCGTTAGGTCAAGTAAGGAACACGGTTCTTCCTCAGCAGCAACAAGAGATCAAGCTTCAGAAAGAGATTAAGCTACACAAGAGAGACAAAGACATTAGTCTAAGCAAAGAGAACATAGTTGAGCTCATATTGTTCTATCTTAAAGGCCTTGAGACTACTTGTGTCTTCTTGGTGTTTCTCAACCATCACAGTTCTATAAGTGATTGGTTCTTGTAACTCTTTATTGATCTAGTGGAGTTTGGGAGCAAGAGTTCTCCCACGAGACGTACCGGTTAGAGACCGGAACTCGTTAAAGTTGCTTGTGTTCATTAGCTAAGCGTTCAAGTAACAAGTTGGTCGCTTAGATTGAGAATCATACGAGGCTGAAATCTTAACAAAGCGGTATCAGAGCTCTCAGGTTGAAAACGTGTGATTAATCTAAGCTACGAGGAAGGTCTGCATGTCCAACTCACGGATTGAAGTGGACAGGTTTGATGGTACTGGGGACTTTTCACTGTGGAAGGTGAGGATGTTGGCACACTTCGAAGTATTGGGTTTGAAGAGTATTATGGATGATGAGAAGCTGCTTAAGGATCCACCTACTGCAAAGGAAGAGCTTGAGGCAGCTATGAAAGATCCGCAGAAGGGACTAGCAGGAATTGCAGAGACAGTTCCAAGTATAGATCCAGTCAAGTTCGAGAAGTTTGAGAAGGCAAAAGACTTGATAGTGTTGAACGTGGGTAATAAATTCCTACGTAAGATCACACACTGCGAGACAGCAGCATCAATGTGGTCAACGTTGAACAAGTTGTACATGGAGACATCATTACCAAATAGAATCTACCTTCAGCTACGGTTCTATACATTCAAGATGTCTGATTCCAAGAGCATCGATGAGAATGTTGATGATTTTCTGAAACTGGTGGCAGACCTCAACAATCTACAAGTACATGTGTTTGAGGAGGTGCAAGCCATCCTGTTATTGAGTTCACTATCGCACCGGTATGATCAGTTGAAAGAGACTCTAAAATATGGTAGAGACACTCTGAGTCTCAGCGAGGTTACTGGAGCGGCAAGGTCAAAGGAATGAGAGCTGATTGAAAGCGGAAGGGGTTCAAGGTCCGCTGGAGAAGGATTGTATGTTGACAGGGGCAGATCAGATAACAGGTCAAACCGTGGTAGTGGAAGGAGTGTAAAGGGAAGATCGAAGAGCGGAATTGGTAGGTCAAAGTCTCAACCTAAAGGCAACATGGGATGTCTTATTTGTGGAAAAAAGGGGCACTGGAAAAGAGAGTGCCATGATCGGAAGTATAACAAACCAGAGAACTCAGCCAATATTGCAGAGGAACCGAAACAGCCTCTGATATTAACCGTGAGCACTCAGGACACACATGAAGAGTGGGTCATGGATTCTGGTTGTTCTTTTCACATAACTCCAGAAAAGGAGGTTCTGTTCGATCTGGAAGAGTTCAAAGGAGGCAAGGTACTGATGGCTAACAATACTCACATCAATATCCAGGGAATTGGGGAGATAAGGATAAGAAATCCAGATGGCTCAGTTGTAGTTCTCACGGGTGTAAGATACATGCCAGGAATGAGCCAAAAATTAAACTCATATGGAATGCTAGAGACTTCAGGTTGCAGGTATGAAGGGAAAGATTTAATTTTTCACTTCTACAAGGATGATAAAAGGGTGATCTCTGGAAAATATCATCAAGGCTTGTACTATCTGCAAGAGTCAGTGTTGAAGGGCGAGGCTAACTTGTCCAACGAAAAATGTGAACGGACAAGTCTGTGGCACTCAAGCCTTGAACACATGAATCTGAAGAGTATGAAGATTTTAGCCAAGGAGGGATACATGCGTGAGAAAGAGGTTGATGAGTTGAAGTTTTGTGAAGACTGCGTGCTCGGGAAGTCCCATAAACAAAGCTTCCCAGTCGCAAAACATGTTACAAAAGGAATCCTAGACTATGTGCATTCATACATGTGGGGTTCACCATCAATGCCAGATAGTTTGGGAGGCTGCAAGTACTTCATCACCTTCATTGATGATTACTCTAAGAAAGTATGGCTATATTTTCTAAAGAATAAGATTGATGCGTTTGCTACATTCAAGGAATGGAAGGTTGCTGTTGAGACTCAGACAGAGAGGAAGATCAAGTGTTTGAGGACAGACAATGGTCTGGAATTTTGCAACATGAAGTTCGATGGATATTGCAAGTATGCAGGCATCAAACGACATAGAACATGTACCTACACACCACAGAAAAATGGAGTGTCAGAGAGGATGAATCGAACTATAATGGACAAGGTAAGGTGTATGCTTGCTGAGACAAGGCTGGATCAAAGTTTCTGGGCTGAAGCTGCATCAACGGCTGTCTACTTGATCAACGGGTCTCCGAATTCAACACTTAACTTCAAGTTACCTGAACAGGTTTGGTCAGGTTCAAAACCGGATATGAATCATCTAAGGCGGTTTGGATGTTCAGCGTTTGTTCATGTCACTAAGGGAAAGACCGAACCTAGAGCTATAAAGGGTGTATTAATGGGGTACCCATTTGGTACAAAGGGATACAAGGTATGGATACATAAGAAAGGAAAGTGCAGAACCAGCAGGGATGTAGTGTTCAATGAGAATGAAACCTACAAAGACACGTTGAGCAAAGGAGTTGAACATGTTGAATCGGCTGCACAAGATGAAGTTCAGAAAAAGAAGAAGCCCAAGAAAAGAGTGTCGTTCAGTGATGATCTGATTCAGGGTCCTACTATTACTGCTACTGAGATAGAAAGGAATGACGGTTCAGATCAGGAAATTGTTATGGAAGAGTCTTCATTAAAAAGCTTGGCAAGCAAAACATGTTCAACTGAGGAAGCCGATGAACAGGTAGAAGACGACACCCCTCAATCATTGGATGATTATGTTCTTGCATGGGACAGAAAAAGGAGGAGGAACGTGAGACCTCCATCAAGGTATGAGGATGAAAATTTTGTGGCCAACGCTTTAACTACTGCTGAGGACTTCGAAGTTGATGAACCAAGATCATATGACAAAGCAATGAGGAGCAGAAAGAGTAAGCTATGGAAAAGGCTGCACATGAAGAGATGGATTCTCATACAAAGAATAAGACATGGGATTTGATCGACAAACCAGACAAGCAGAAGCTGGTTGGGTGCAAGTGGATTTTTAAGATCAAACCAGGTATACCAAGGATTGAGGATGAGAGGCAAAAGGGAAGTCTGGTAGCAAAAGTGTATTTACAGACTGAAGGAATTGACTATAATGAGATTTTCTCTCCAGTGGTGAAACACGTCTCCATCAGATTCATGTTATTAGTTGTTGTGAATCTCGATTTTGAATTGGAACAAATGGATGTTAAGACCGCTTTTCTACATGGAAGTCTAGAAAAATTGATCTTAATGACTCAGCTAGAAGGGTTCATAAAACCAGGAGATAAGAATAAGGTTTGCTTATTAAGAAAGTCACTTTATGGACTAAAGCAATCTCCTAGAAGGTGGAATCAACGGTTTGATAGCTTCATGAAAGATCAGTTGTTTGACAGAAGCACCAAGGATCCATGCGTGTATGTCAAGGATGCACAAACTGATCAAGCTGTCTACTTATTGCTCTATGTGGATGATATGCTCATTGCATCAGGAAATAAGAAGGTGATTAAGGAACTCAAAGAGAGGTTGAATGGAGAATTCGAAATGAAGGATATGGGGCAGGCTTCAAGAATCCTAGGAATGGATATTCGAAGGGATAGAGAAAAGAACACTGATATTGTCGCAAGACAACTATATTGAGAAGCTATTGAGAACATTTGGGATGTTGGATGCACGTTCAGTAATCACGCCAACAGCTGCTCACTTCAACCTAAGAAGTTTGACTGAGAAAGAATGGAAGCTGGAAGCACCACACATGGAGAACATTCCATCCGCGAGTGCTGTGGGGAGCTTAATGTATGCTATGCTCGGCTCAAGGCAATACCTAGGCTTCACAGTGGGGTTTATCAGTAGGTTCATGAGTAAACCAAACATAGAACATTGGGAGGCAGTTAAATGGGTGTTAAAGTATCTAAAGGGAGCTTCCAAGATCAACCTAACATTCAAGAGGCATACAAAGTTCATTATTGAAGGCTATGCAGATTCAGACTATGCAACAGACTTGGACAGGCGGAGGTTAGTTACAGGTTATGTTTAAAAGTTTGGAGGGAAAAGGTTTCATGGAAATCGTGTCTGCAATCGTGGTTGCTCTTTCTACCACAGAAGCAGAGTACATGGCTTTAAACGAGGCAGCAAAGGAAGGTGTGTGGTTAAAAGGATTGTGTGCAGAGTTAGGTTTCAAGTAGGAAAGTGTTCAACTGCATTGTGATTCGCAAAGTGTTATAGCCCTAGCAAAGAATCCGGTTCATCACGAAAGAACCAAGCACATTGGTACTAAATTTCATTTCGTTAGGGACCTAGTATCAGATGGAGATGTTGTCCTAAACAAGATCCACACCACAGTTAATCCAGCAGATTTTCTCACCAAGACAGTACCAGGTCAGAAGTTCCAGCTATGCTGCGAGCTTGTAAACCTTCACTGAGAAAGGAATGACCACACCAGGTAACTCCAGAGTAGACAAGAATACCTCACAAGACACGTAACATAACAGAGGGTTAGCATGTGTCAAGGCAGAGAGGATGAGTTACTCAGAGTGTTTGAAAAAGAACTACCTGGCAAAGGGGGTGAACTCGTGGTAACACTCACGTGTTCAAGGTGGAGCATCTTTCACCTGAAAACAAACATAGAGACAAGTTAGTCACTGTTAAGAAGGCTTAATCAAAGGGAAAAGGCGATTCAAGGTTAGACCTAGCTTGAAGATTCTTGTCATAGGCAAAGGAAAATGCACAGGCAGAATCTTGTTGAACAAGTTGTTACGACTGATTGTAATCCTGAGGTTAAAGGGTATGAGACAACAGTCATTAACACTTGGTCAAGAAGCATAAATTCGCTACCACAGCTAGTAGAAGCATGTGTAAGTTATACCTTAGAGGAATCGTCATGAAGTTTCTGAGTCGGGGGTTTCAGTTGAACAGGCTCAGAAGAAGTAAGGGACGCCGATTTGGTCTCACGACCACCGTCGTCAAAGGCAAAGGTTCGAGTCATCTTGGGTGGAAAAGGTCACCTCAAGTACATAACTGGAAGACATAAGCTTTAGCAACATCAACCATCATTGGTTGTGGTGGAGTTCCAGATCCATCATTGGAGCTCATCAGGAGGAACATGCATCAATATCAGTGGACAAATCGATCACTTACCTCTACAGAACCAAAGAGATTTCAACAAGAAGAAGGTCAGAGTTACCTGAGGTTCAGCAGAGTGAACAAAGATGGTGTTCGACGGAAACACAAAGCGGTGACTCATCAGTGATGAGAGAAGGAAGATGAAGAGAGAAGGTAGTGACTTTCTCTGGTTCGTCACAAGTGGGAAGAAACATAGACCAAGAAGTGTCGGCACAGAAGCAAGGGTTATAAGCTTGGATCAAACAAGTGGAGGTTTGTGAGGTTTGATCAAAGCCCATCGGACTTGTTTGTTGTTGGGCCGGCTTGGACATGTAGCGCGCGGACAACCTATGGGCTTAGTCGACGAAGCCCATTAGCTTAAAGGACAATATAAGATGTGTGTTAGGTCAAGTAAGGAACACGGTTCTTCCTCAGCAGCAACACGAGATCAAGCTTCAGAAAGAGACAAGCTACACAAGAGAGACAAAGACAATAGTCTAAGAAAAGAGAACATAGTCGAGCTCATATTGTTCTAGCTTAAAGGCCTTGAGACTACTTGTGTCTTCTTGGTGTTTCTCAACCATCACAGTTCAATAAGTGATTGATTCTTGTAACTCTTTATTGATCTAGTGGAGTTTGGGAGCAAGAGTTCTCCCACGATACGTACGGTTAGAGGCCGGGAACTCGTTAAAGTTGCTTGTGTTCATTAGCTAATCGGTCAAGTAACAAGTTGGTCGCTTAGGTTGAGAATCATACGAAGCTGAAATCTTAACAAAGTGGTATCAGAGCTCTCAGGTTGAAGGCGTGTGATTAATCTAAGATACGAGGAAGGTCAGCATGTCTAACTCACGGATAGAAGTGGACAGGTTTGATGGTACTGGGGACTTTTCACTATGGAAGGTCAAGATGTTGGCACACTTCGGGGTATTGGGTTTGAAGAGTATTCTGGATGATGAGAAGCTGCTTAAGGATCCACCTACTGCAAAGGAAGAGCTTGAGGCAGCTATGAAAGATCCGCATAAGGTACTAGCAGGAATTGCAGAGACAGTTCCAAGTATAGATCCAGTCAAGTTCGAGAAGTATGAGAAGGCAAAAGACTTGATAGTGTTGAACGTGGGTAATAAAGTCCTACGTAAGATCACACACTGCGAGACAGCAGCATCAATGTGGTCAACGTTGAACAAGTTGTACATCAAGATATCTTTACCGAATAGAATCTACCTTTAGCTACGGTTCTATACATTCAAGATGTTTGATTCCAAGAGCATCGACGAGAATGTTGATGATTTTCTGAAACTGGTGGCAGACCTCAACAATCTACAAGTACAGGTGTCTGAGGAGGTGCAAGCAATCTTGTTATTGAGTTAGCACCGATATGATCAGTTGAAAGAGACTCTAAAACATGTTACAAAAGGAATCCTAGACTATGTGCATTCAGACATGTGGGGTTCACCATCAACGCCAGATAGTTTGGGAGCCTGCACGTACTTCATCACCTTCATTGATGATTACTCTAAGAAAGTATGGTTATATTTTCTAAAGAATAAGAGTGATGCGTTTGCTACATTCAAGGAATGGAAGGTTGCTGTTGAGACTCAGACAGAGAGGAAGATCAAGTGTTTGAGGACAGACAAAGGAGGAGGAACGTGAGACCTCCATCAAGGTATGAGGATGGAAATTTTGTGGCCTAGGCTTTAACTACTGTTGAGGACTTGGAAGTTGATGAACGAAGATCATATGATGAAGCAATGAGGAGCAGAAAGAGTAATCTGTGGAAAAGGCTGCAAAGGAAGAGATGGATTCTCATACAAAGAATAGGACCTGGGATTTGATCGACAAACCAGACAAGCAAATGCTGGTTGGGTGCAAGTGGATTTTTAAGATCAAACCATGAATACCAGGGATTGAGGATGAGAGGTACAAGGGAAGGCTGATAGCAAAAGGGTATTCACAGACTGAGGGAATTGACTACAATGAGATTTTCTCTCCAGTGGTAAAACACGTCTCCATCAGATTCACGTTATCAGTTGTTATGAATATGGATTTCGAATTGGAACAAATGGATATTAAGACTGCTTTTCGACATGGAAGTCTAGAAGAAAGGATTTTAACGACTCAGCCAGAAGGGTTCATAAAACCAGAAGATGAGAATAAGGTTTGCTTATTGAGAAAGTCACTTTATGGACTAAAACAATCTCCTAGAAGGTGGAATCAACGGTTTGATAGCTTCATGAAAGATCAGTTTTTTGACAGAAGCACCAAGGATCCATGTGTGTATGTCAGGGATGCACAAACTGATCAAGCTGTCTACTTATTGCTCTATGTGAATGGTATGCTCATTGCATCATGAAATAAGAAGGTGATTAAGGAACTCAAAGAGAGGCTGAATGGAGAATTCGAAATGAAGGATATGGGGCAGGCTTCAAGAATCCTAGGAATGGATATTCGAAGGGATAGAGAAAAGGGAACACTGATATTGTCGGAAGACAACTATGTTCAGAAGGTATTGAGAACATTTGGGATGGTGGATGCACGTTCAGTAATCACGCCAACATCTGCTCACTTCAACCTAAGAAGTTTGAGTGAGAAATGATGGAAGTTGGAAGCACCACACATGGAGAACATTCCATACACAAGTGTTGTGGGGACCTTAATGTATGCTATGGTCGGCTCAAGGCCAGACCTAGGCTTCACAGTGGAGTTTATCAGTAGGTTCATGAGTAAACCAAGCAGAGAACATTGGGAGGCAGTTAAATGGGTGTTAAAGTATCTAAAGGGAGCTTCCAAGATCAACCTAACATTCAAGAAGCATACAAAGTTCATTATTGAAGGCTATGCAGATTCAGACTATGCAACAGACTTGGACAGGCGGAGGTTAGTTACAAGTTATGTTTTCAAGTTTGGAGGGAATACGGTTTCATGGAAATCGGGTCTGCAATCCGTGGTTGCTCTTTCTACCACAGAAGCAGAGTATGTCGTTTTAAACGAGGCAGCAAAGGAAGGTGTGTGGTTAAAAGGATTGTGTGCAAAGTTAGGTTTCAAGCAGGAAAGTGTTCAACTGCATTGTGATTCGCAGAGTGTTATAGCCCTAGCAAAGAATCCAGTTCATCACGAAAGAACCAAGCACATTGATACTAAATTTCATTTCATTAGGGACCTAGTATCAGATGGAGAAGTTTTCCTAAACAAGATCCACGCCACAATTAGTCCAGCAGATATTCTCACCAAGACCGTACCAGGTCAGAAGTTCCAGCTATGTTGCGAGCTTGTAAACCTTCATTGAGAAAGGAATGGCCATACCAGGTAACTCTAGAATAGACAAGAATACCTCACAAGACACGTAACATAACAGAGGGTTAGCATGTGTCAAGAAAGAGAGGATGAGTTACTCAGAGTGTTTGAAAAAGGACTACTTGGCAAAGGGGGTGAACTCGTGGTAACACTCATGTGTTCAAGGTGGAGCATCTTTCACCTGAAAGCAAGCGGAGAGACAAGTTAGTCATTGTTAAGAAGGCTTAATCAAAGGGAAAGGGCGATTCAAGGTTAGACTTAGCTTGAAGATTCTTGTCATAGGCAAAGGAAAATGCGCAGGCAGAATCTTGTTGAACAAGTTACGACTGATTGTAATCCTGAGGTTAAAGGGTATGAGACAACAGTCATTAACACTTGGTCAAGAAGCATAAAGTCGCTACCACAACTAGTAGAAGCATGTGTGAGTTATACCTTAGAGAAATCGTCATGAAGTGTCTGAGTCAGAGGTTTCAGTTGAACAGGCTCAGAAGAAGTAAGGGACGCCAGTTCGTTCTCACGACCACCATCGTCAAAGGCAAAGGTTCGAGTCATCTTGGGTGGACAAGGTCACCTCAAGTACATAACTGGAAGACCAAAGCTTTAGCAACATCAACCATCATTGGTTGAGGTGGAGTTCCAGATCCATCATTGAAGCTCATCAGGAGGAACATGCATCAATATCAGTGGACAAATCGATCAGTTACCTCTACCGAACCAAAGAGATTTGAACAAGAAGAAGTCAAGGAAGAAGTTCAGAGTTACCTGAGGTTCAGCAGAGTGAACAGAGATGGTGTTCGACGGTAACACAAAGCGGTGACTCATCGGTGATGAGATAAGGAAGATGAAGAGAGAAGGTAGTGACTTTATCTGGTTCGTCACAAGTGGGAAGAAACAGAGACTAGGAAGTGTCGGCACAGA
This sequence comes from Moricandia arvensis, assembly GCA_905132765.1. NCBI lineage: Eukaryota > Viridiplantae > Streptophyta > Magnoliopsida > Brassicales > Brassicaceae > Moricandia > Moricandia arvensis. The sequence goes on along the minus strand of CAJHQP010000831.1, from coordinate 104,802 downwards.
AGCAAGGGTTATGGGTTTGGATCAAACATGTGGAGTTTTGTGAGGTTTGATCAAAGCCCATCGGACTTGTTCGTTGTTGGGCCGGCTTGGACAGGTAGCGCGCAGACAACCTATGGGCTTAGTCGACGAAGTCCATTAGGTTAAAGGCAAATACAAAATGTGCGTTAGGTCAAGTAAGGAACACGGTTCTTCCTCAGCAACAACACGAGATCAAGCTTCGAAAAGAGATCAAACTACACAAGAGAGACAAATACATTAGTCTAAGCAAAGAGAGCATAGTTGAGCTCATATTGTTCTAGCTTAAAGGACTTGAGACTACTTGTGTTTTCTTGGTGTTTCTCAAACATCACAGTTCTATAAGTGATTGGTTCTTGTAACTCTTTATTGATCTAGTGGAGTTTGGGAGCAAGAGGTCTTCCATGAGACGTACTAGTTAGAGGTCGGGAACTCGTTAAAGTTGCTTATATTCATTAGCTAATCGCTCAAGTAACAAGTTGGTCGCTTAGGTTGAGAATCATACGAGGCTGAAATCTTAACAAAAACAATTCTTAAACCTTCCAAATATGTGAAGCCTTTACTCTACGGTTTATCACACACATACATTATTCACAACATTCAGTGGAATCAAACAAAGGTTAATACTCTCTCTCTTCTTAAAAGATAAATGTTTTAGAAAAAAATATTTTTAAAATACTCTATCTTTTATTTTTATTAGTTTCTTATGATAAATTTAAAACTTCAAAAAGTTAATTATACTTATTGAAATGCTATTTGTTTAAAATTATTAGAAATTTGTAAACACGGAAAATAATACATTTGTTATCACAATGTAGTGTGTTTTCTTAATGTTTGTTAAAACATCTAAACATGTATCACTTAAGAATAGAGGGAGTAGTTACTTTAAAAAAAAAAAATCCCCCAATGTAGTTTTTATTTCTTCTTGACGCTTCCTTTTGTAACTTCAAAACCACACTCGCAACCCCCAAAGCAATTTATACAGAATAAAATCTATATCAAAAGCATACGTAGACAGTTTGGCAACTCCCCGGTATCAAGAAGCAACCATGGCACCATTAGTACCACCTGAAACTAGAAGAAACAAAACAAGATTTGTATAGTTGTTGTTTTATCTTTTCAATACTTTAGTTTACTTTCAAGGCTCTATTTAACGGATTCTTCAAAGAAAATGTTTACCTTGGGTTCCTTCCTCTTTCTCTTCGTCAATTGTTTTCCAAACAATGTCCTTAAGACCTGCGATAAGGTTCTTGTAAAACTAAAATAAAGAACACGAAAAGGAAGCAAAAGGTGAAGATTATCAACTTGTTCAGAACCATATCCACAAACCCACAAGATTTAAGAGTATAAGATGCAGCTCTAGCCTTGCATGCATACCTTGTGAAATTCCAAGGTATCACCCCCGGATTTTCGCATTTCAACCATATAAAGCGAGGGAGCAACTTGAAAAACCTGAGCGTAGATGTCAATTAACTTGAGATTAGGGTGACATTTTACAAAAGGGTGATCAGTGACTGGTCACTAAGAAAACTAACCTCAGTTGTGACTGCTAACTGACCCTTGCGGCCTGATTTCTCTCCTAGAAGCTTTATCTGGATGGTAGAAGGGTGTAATAAGCACCAAATGAATAAATACATTTTTCATAGCATGTGAGTGAACTAAAACACCAACCTTGTAGTTATTTTTCTTGACATGAAAACCCATAGGTGTTGCTGTGGCCTCAATTTTTGTGACTATCTCATTAGCCGGACATTTCGAAGTAAATTGTGTTTTCCGTTTAACAAGCCCCTGAAATTAGAGATGCTTATCTGTAAGAATGACTCTACTTCCACTATGTTCAAAAAAAAAAAAAAAAAAAAAAAAAAAAGACTCTACTTCCACTAAACAAATTACAGGATTACCAAAAATAGAATTGGTCACTAAGCTTTTGGCAAAAAGCAACTTCTGATTTAGTATCCCAAAAAGAAGAAAAAGAAAGGTGTACCGTTTCCTTTTCGAAAAGTAAGCCGAGATTGAGACCCTTGGATATTGAGATGAGCTCAAAAGCATTCATAGTTACTGGTGTTCTAAGTGCTTCTTCTCGCCTCTCCACAACAAGGTTATTAGACTCCTATTACCCAACAAAAACAAGCTAAGCAATCATCCAAGACAAAGTTCATAAACAATCGATAATAAGCCGAAAAAGAAACATAACCCTTACCCCTGATACATCAAAAATTGCATCAACGTCATCAAGGCTGACATTTGCATTTTCAAATTTGGGTGCCTTATACTCTTTATTAAACCAGTCATTTTCAATGACTTCAGCAAATGTAATCCTCTGTCCCAATAACAAAAAGACTCAGTGTGAAGATTTCATATCTACTCAATCAAATAGAAGCTCTTGCCTCTTCGAACAGCATAAAAAAAAAGGAACCTCTAGAGTAAGAAAAAGTATACCGTCGCTGGATTTGGATCAAGAATCCTTTTGATTAGTTTCTTAGCACTTGTAGAGAACCAGTGAGGGCAGGTAAATTCGGCTTTGAATATCTGTATTCAGGTGGCATACATAGAACCTTATCCACATAGCATGCCGAATGAATATGCACCAGAGAAAGAAAGAAAAAAAAAAGTCAAATGAAGAAGAATGAAGCGTTTAAGACTTTTTTATATAATGATGCCAAGTTAGAATCTTCGAAAGGCAAATATCCAGCCATTAAGACAAAGAGAATGACACCACAAGACCACAAATCAGCTTTCGCTCCATCGTAACCTTTGTTATTGATTACCTATAGAGGCAAGAATAGACTGCTACTGAGACCAGGAAAGAATAGGCTCACGGTTTACATTTTAAAAGTAAATAATACCTCTGGAGCAACATAATTGGGTGTGCCACATGTTGTGTGAAGTAACCCATCCTCCTAAAGATGAAGAGTCACAAAATTAGCTTTGATGAATTTCTCCTTAGAGGCAAAGTAGGTGCATTATCACGCTATGACAGTTACATCAAAACAATATAGCAAGAATGTGGAAGCTCACACGGACTTGCTGAGGTAGAGCACTCAATCCAAAATCAGACACTTTCAGAGCCCCATTTGCATCCAGAAGCAAATTTTCAGGCTGCGACCATGACGTGGAACTTGATTTAAAACTTTGAACCATAAGTCTTCTGCCAACCGATTCATTCACAAGACTCCTATGCAAGACCAGAAAATAAGATTGCTAAACCTTAAGGTCTCTATGATAAACTCCTCTGCTATGGCAATAGTCCACAGCGTTAATAAGCTGTTGGAAGTACTTCCTCGCCCCATCTTCTTTCAACCTCCCATTGCTTGCCTAGATACATATCACAATTTCAGTGAATCAAGTCCTTAATAGTTTCTTCAAAACCATCTTCTATGATAAAACTGAGAAAGCTTACAATTTTATCGAAAAGCTCTCCACCAGTAACGAACTCCAAAACAAAGTAGATCTTAGTTTTGCTAGCCATCACCTGAAAAAGAAGAAAATTGAGAATCACTTATATATGTGACTGGACAGGGGCCACCAATGTTCCCATAAACTTCTAACAAATCAACCACGCGGGTGAGGTCGGGGTGGTATTGTGGGCTCAGAAAGCTGTTAAGTGCCCCGGATCCAAAACAAAGTTAGGTGGTGTGGTAACTAACTCCCATGTAAAGCAACCGGGCTTGTTTGTAGCCTGTGGACTGGTCCCAAGAAATTATTCGGTTTCGAGTTAGGATACCCCGGTTATCAAAAAATATAAAAAAGAACAAATCTCAGATTATTTGTATGAATCTAGAACAAACAAAGCTTATAGATTCTTAGAGCAGTATTAACTGGGGTCCTTAAAGGGGTTTCTTAAGGCGTGGGGCCCATGAACAATGTAAGAATCAATTACTAAAACTATAAACTAAGAACTGGTTTTTTAAGAGTTTCTTATACTATTCACGGACCCCACTGACACGTGTCAACTCGCGTTTGATTCACTTAAAAAAAAAAACTAAGAAACCCAAATGGGTTTTTTAGGGTTAATGGTGCTCTTAGTGTGCAAAACATGGAGTTAAGAGTTCCAAAAAAAAGCAAAACAAAGGAGTTAAAGAATAAGAAGGAAAGTTAGAGTAAAAAACCTCAGACATACGGATGACATTAGGGTGCTTGATGAGTTTCATTGTCGAAATCTCACGCTTGATCTTTACATGATGACAAAATCCCAAAATAGAAAGTTAACAGAAGACATGTACATTGATTCCATAAAGACGATTGAAACTCTATATATACCTGAGCGATCATTTTGTTTCTCAAAACTTTCTCTTTATCGATAATTTTAATGGCAACATTCTCACCATTCTCAACATTCCTAGCGAACTTGACTTTCGCGAAGGTTCCTCCACCCAAAGTCTTACCAAGCTCGTACTTACCCACACGTGTCCTACTAATTGAACTACCTGAAGAAGGCATTGATCGAGAAGGTGTTGTTCGAGAAGCCATCTCTTCAAGGTTCGTTACTCGATTTTAGATATTTAGATCTCTATTTAACTTTTGACTTCAAGGAACGCTCATCCTTAGAAGAAGAACCTAAGGACCGGAGACCCGAGAATCCGCGGAAACGGCGTTTCAACTCTCGTGGGCGGCCAATATTTAAATCGAACGAAGAATATTCGAATCAGCCGTACGGGAGTTAGGAATGAATACAAAATTTCAAGCCGATTAATCTGAGAGAGAGATAGAGAACTTTCTGATTCGTCCGAGGAAGGTACTTAATAAGTTTTAAATTAATTAACGTAAAGTATTAATTTAGTTAGTTCTGCTTAGGACGAGGTTATCTGTGTCACTCTCACATGTGACGTCTCCAATAGCTGCATTTCAACTACTTAATAATAGGGTGAATAATTTCGTATTTAGTATCAATATATTTGAGTTGACAGGTATAAAAATGTATAGACATAACCACGTGAGGTTCATTAATATGATCGGAACTTTTTTAGTTTAAAATCAGTTTTTTTCTATAAGAAAAAATAGAATGGAAGGTATGACGGTTTTATAAAATATTTATTTGTGGCTGTTAAAGCTCAAATTCTAACTAAGAAAAATAGAAAACGTAAACAAAATTAGCCTTTGAGTGTTTTAGAAATTTTGAGGCTAGACATTATAGGTTTGTGTACTTGTATTTTGAAATCCATATAATATTTACAAATTGATGTAAAGTATACTGATTTTCAACTATAACATATGAATTTTAATGAGAATTTACAAATCCTGAGGTTTTTCCTCGGATTTGAGTTTTAAATTTTTTAACAAATAAATTGATTTAAATCCATTAAGTTTATTATAAAATCAAATCTACTAATAAATCCAGATGATTGAATAACACATGATTTAAATTAGAATTTATAAACCCTAAAACAAATAACACATAATTTCAATATAGGTTTTAAAATCATAGAACTAATAATACTTAATTTAACTTAGATTTCCAAACCATTAAAATACACGAACCAATTACCCCGCATATACGTCTATGTGGATATAATACCTATAAATTAATCATATATTTGAACCTCAAAATTTTGTAATTAACTATTGTTTTTGATTATCAGATTTATTTTAATCTTGTGATACAATAGAAAAATAATTACAGTTCTTAAAATTGCTATATAATTTTAGATCATTTGTCATTTCGTGCTACAAGATTCCAAACTTTTAGTATAAAATCTGTAACATGTAAGCGAATCTTATATTAAATATAGCATACCTAATTTAAGACGCCCATTTGAGCTGTTGATATCATGGAGACCGTCCGTGGAAGTATCGAGGAGTTAACCACGCTCGTTTGGAAAGGTGTTATATATTTCGGATTCAAAATCTACCAAATTTAAATTTATCTATTTATGTGATTATGTCATATAGATATTTAACAATTAAATTTATTTGACATCAATAAACAAGTATGAAAAGAATTAGTCGGTTAGTTCTCAGCATTTCAGATACCCTCAATCTGTCAAAAAAAAGTATCGATGAGCTACTAGCCCTATCGGAAATAAACTATTGACAAGAGGGCCAGTTGTATCGAAAGACATTTTTTCTATATTTAATTCTAGACGACAACATGTGAATGTTAATTGCAGTATATAAGCTTCCTAGTACTGGACATTATTACTCACTTTAAATTCACTATTTGATTCGTACTCACCTTAAAAACTTAAGTACTCGACATTAGGTTATTCCTAAACGAGTCATGAAAGATATGAAGACAAAGTAACAAATCGATAAATTTTATTACTTTCATGATCAAATCAAGTATCATTATATTTTTAATACTTGACTCGTTATTTGCCTTATTATTTATTATTTGTTACATGCTTTATTAAATACTTGTTATTTATTAATAATACTTATATTTTCTTTTGTTTGCATTTAAGTTTTGGGCACAAATACTTGCTACTCATCTTCTATTTTTGTATCTTTTTAAATTTTCAATTGCTCATCATTGTCAAATCGAGTATTAACTCGTAAAATAAGTACAAAACAATAACAAGTATTAGAAGATTAAGCTATATGGTTTGCTATTAACCGTTACTTGCCTATATAAAACATTTTTGTTATCATGGAAGTATACAATGCTATGATATCAAAATATTTATGTTTCATTTATTCTTCTTCTTTATGATTGTTTAAAATAGTTCTTATGTTCTATTTGATAGAATAAACAATACAAGTTTGTCCATTTCTAATAGATTTTTATTTAGTAAATAGCTTTAAATACTCATAAATACAAGTAAAATTTCACAATTACTCGTAAATAGCAATTAATAGAACATGACAAGTAACTTGCAAGTAATTCATTTTTGATCAAGTACTCAAGATAGCAAGTATTCGTTCTTAACAAGTCAAGTACATGTCTAAATTTTTATTACTCGTGCAAAATAAGTAAAGTATCAAGTACACCAAAAGTAGCGAGTACTCACCTCGTACCCAACCCTAAAGCTTCCACTATAAATGTTTAAGTGTTTTCGTCCACAAGTTTCTTTTTCTAAAAGGTTTTCATATTATTTTTCTTTTCAAACAATCAACAACTTGAAATTTAAAGGAAAACTAAACAATAAACTAAAAAGATAAAATATAACCGACCAACTTGAATATTGGCTAACCAAAACCTGAACTGGATCTAGAAACCTAAAAACTGCCGTGAGGAGAGAAAAAGAGATATGGCCGCTGCGGGACTGAAACAATTGGAACCTTTTTCCAAAGAAGCACCACATTAACATCAAATTACCGCCTAAGCCAAAGCATCAAAGCAAACCAAAACGGGATATAGAGTTGCTTAAACTGAAGAATCAAGTGAGGTAGAACCACCAGACGCGAACAAAGAAGGCCGCCGTGAAAGATAAACCTGAAAAGGAAGCAGAAAACGTAAAAGGGTAAGGAAGCCACCTGACTTGGTAGGTCTTGACGGTTCAAAATAGGTGCTTGAATAGTCTAAACCGTACCTTGCGAACCATCCACCTCAACAAACCTTCGTCTCAGCTCCGTCTGCCATCCTCAGATTAGACATACAAGCTAATCGACGGTCCGTTAGAGGTCCAGATCTGAGAAGACCAGCCCCTCTACATTAAGCCTACTTCAAACAAATCCATAACCGCTATGCATCTTCACTAGAGAGCACTCCACCGCTGTGGGCAAAGAGAAGAGAACCGGAGAGAACTTGGGGTCCACGCGCCTAATCTTACCCTTCAGATCTGGCGTGTGAAGCTAGATCCCCAGCCAAAGCTTTCGACCACCACAAAAGGAACATCTTGTAGATAAAGGTATCTTAGTCATTCTAGAAGGTCCAGCCACTTGTGCAATATCAAGGAATCTTAAAGAAACTGATATTGGAATGCTGAAGATTAATTGGAAGGAAGAAGAATGCATTGGACGAGACTTCAATCAGAATGCCATAATCATTTCAAAGTTCAGTCCAGGAAATGCATGATCAACAATTAGGCTCAACGATCTCTAGAACAAAGAATAATAAGAACAAATTTTCTTATTAGCTTTAGAAACTACTCAAAACTAAAGCTCTACTATGTTTCTCTTAGATCTCTTATGGAACACCTCTCCATGAGACCTATATTTATAGTGAAAGACAATTCCCTTTAACATGTGGAATAAGAAAAACACAAACTAATCTAAATAGAAAACTTCATTTTCCTATTTCTAGATTTTCTTTTTGTGTTTATCTTAACATATTAAACACTTATTAATATGTTAAGTTTCCACAAGATTGGAATTACCCAAAATTCACCCCCTTAATTCCAATTGAATTAGGGAGATCAATTTCTTGAACTCCAATTAAGCTCATCATTTGCTTGAACTTAATCTTTGCTAATGGTTTGGTAAGGATGTCGGGCTTCTACTCAACACCCGGAGTTTGCTTGTATCGACTTAGTACACCAACTGTGTAACACACGTCTGGTCTTTTGTGAAGTAGATACCTCAAACATCCTATGCTTCTTATGAAATCCGTAGCATCTATCTCTGGTTCATATTGAGCCTTTGAGATATTTAAACTCAACTCCATTGCTATGTGGATCGTGTTACACACTTCCATCTTTGTGTCACACATGATTCCTTGAGCATAACTCTCCTCATTTATCTTGATTACGTCTGCTCCTTGAATCTTTTGATACACTGATGTGCACTTCCTAAAGCTCATCTCCTTTAGGACCTGATTGAGTTTTATGTTCCACGCTCTAGGTCCTTGGCGTAACCCATACAAAACCTTGTGTAACACATAAACTCGATCTTCTTCTCTTTTCCTTACAAGCTCCAACGTCTTGTTTCTTTTGGTAGACTCCAACTCGGCTACCATCGCTTCAACCCATAAGTAGTTCGACATCTTTGACTCAGCTGAGGAAAAATCTCCTCCTCCATTGGTGCAATATATATTGAACTTACCAGAGGCAAACTCTCCCCCTCTATTGGTGCAACCAAGATTTAACTTATCTGAGGAAAATTCTCCTCCTCTATCGGTGTGAAATCTTTTGAACCGATAGAATGCCTTATGATTATTTGCTGGCGTTGGTGGTGTGATGCGCCCACACAAATCTCCATGCAATAATTCCATTGGCTTTGATGTACGAACTTTGGCCTTAGTCAGAAATGAGTCTCCGACTTGTTTCCATATGAGACATGTGTTACACACTCCTTCTCCGTGTGTTACACTCGGGAATATGTCTCTGATTTGCTTCCATGTGAAACATGTGTTACACACGCCTTCTCCGTGTGTTACACTCCGCATCCTACGAAAATCTCCTTCTTTACCATGTTGTTCATCATGCCATAGCTTATATGTCCTAGTCGAGCATGCCACCTCCATGTAGCATCTTCATCCCTAACATGTAAACACTGCGGATAACTAATCTCCATCGGGGTCTTGTAGAGACGGTTTGGAGATCTTGTTACACGTACAAGAAACCTGCCACACGAATCTGTGAGTGTTAAATAGACATTTTTCATGTTAACCTCACGTCCGTTTTCTGTTGCTTTACAAAGACTCAATATGTTGTGCTTCAAGTCGGGTATGTAGTATATGTCTTTGAGTGCCTTCTTCTCGTCAGTCTTGTACAAAAAGGTGACAACCCTTTTTCCTTCGGTATCAACACACGATCCATCACCAAAATTCACCTTATTCGCTCCATTATCCAAATACCAATCACTTGCACTGCCTTTGTTGATATCGAGATTCTTCGGAATCACCTTGTCTTCATTCAAGAAAATCACCTCGTGTACATATAGTGCATCGAACTCTTGTCTCTCATTTAGGTTAGTCTCTTGATTCTTCACTAACTTCACGGGACAAACAGTTGCATAGTGACCTGGCTTGTCATATCTCCAACATATCACCTTTGATCGATCTTTCTTTGAGTTTTTGACGTCCGTGTGTGACACATTTTGGTTGTGTAACACACCTCGACCTTTGCCTCTTCCATTACGTCCTCTACCTCTACCACGAAAATCTCCATAACTCCTCTGACTATGGTGATTATTATCTAAAAACATAAGCTTCCCTTGGTCTTCTTTCTGAGTGTCTTCCCCTACACGCTCCTCGTACGCCTTTAACCTTCCAACCATATCCTCAAAACCCGTCGAGTTGAGGTCTAGGACTTGTTCTACGGATGCTACAATCTGGATGTACTTGTGCCTTGGAAGACCCTTCAAGAACTTCTTAACCATCTTGGACTCTTCTATGCTTTCTCCCAACGAGGCTGCCTTGGATGCTAGACCTGATATCTTCCCCGAAAAATCATCTATCGTATCGCTATCATTCATCTTCAACCTGTCGAACTCCGTCATCAACGTCTGTAGTCTTGCCTCCCTTACACGATCAGCTCCAAGGTGTCGTGGCATTCCAGATCTCTTTTGATGCGGTTTGTTCTCCCACCTGGAGAATAGACGACTCGGGAACTGACTGAAACAAAAAAGCAATCACAACATCGTTCTTCTTTTGATCATAAGAACCAAGATCTATCGTGTCCCACACATTATGAACACAGAATAACACCCTCATCTTCATCGACCAAACTGTATAGTTTGTCGAGTTCAACATTGGACATTGGATGGATGCGGATCCAAAGTCCTTCGTGCGCGGAGTCCTATTCACGTCGGGCATCTTGCGTCGTGAACCCTTTCTTCACAGCCACCAGGATAGAAGCTCCAACTTAAGCTTTGATCGAAGCTTTAACTTAAGCTATGATACCAATTCAAGGATCTCTAGAACAAAGAATAATAAGAACAACTTTTCTTATTAGCTTTAGAAACTACTCAAAACTAAAGCTCTATAATGTTTCTCTTAGATCTCTTATGGAGCACCTCTCCATGAGACCTATATTTATAGTGAAAGACAATTCCCTTTAACATGTGGAATAAGGAAAACACAAACTAACCTAAATAGAAAACTTCCTTTTCCTATTTCTAGATTTCTTTTTTGTATTTATCTTAACATATTAAACACTTATTAATATGTTAAGTTTACACAAGCTTGGAGTTATCCAACATAGGCAAGTACTTGTTGTGTGCTCTTTTTCCCTATCTTTGGGTTTGTCCCACTGGATTTTCCAAAGATAGGTTTTTAATGAGGCCACAAGTTACTTACAAAACACCTAATTGTTGGTCAAGGAGTGTTCTTCATCTATCTAAGTTTATATTTGCTTAAGTATGTTTTAGTTATGTTTTATTTTAAATTTTAAACTCAGTCTTTGTTATAGTTTCAAAAGAGCAATAGTTTTTAATGTTTTGCTGGTTTTTGAGATGATGTGCATGTACAACATTCTCCCTATATAACCTGGACGGATTAAGGAATAAGATAACCAATTTTCGGTCTTAAAACTTTGTTCTTCATCCTTATTTCTCTGTTTGAGATCTATGGATGCTGGTGTGTAATATCCAGTCTTTGGGTTCTCTAATCTGGTGTGTAATATCCAGTCTTTGGGTTCTCTAATCTGGTGTGTAATATTCAAACCAGAAGCCTTGGAGTATCTGGAGTCGATCCATTCCTCTTGTGTCCCTCTTCAATCCACACGCCTTGGAGAGATTGAGTATTTTGATTATATTTTGCAAGGATTATCCCCCATTCTATCAGTTCCATTTCCAGAGACCATCCTAGGAGTATATTATGTGGTATCAGAGAAATCTCTAGAAGGAAGTTTTCTACTATCTCTTTTCGGTTTTGATTTTTATCATATTAGGGTTCATAAGTTTTTGATATGTTCTAATTAGGTTTATTTTGGGTCGATTTGTTTATGTTCTAAGGGTTCTGGTTGTTATTGATTTTGATTTGGTCAGTTAAGGGTTTGTTTTAGGGTCTGTTTTGTTTTGGTCGTTAGTTTCTGTTTATGATTGATTTGGTCGAATTTGAGTCTGTTTAGGCTAAGTTTTTACTTGATCTGCTTTTGTTCTTAGGTTCTGTAGTTGTTTTATTTTGTTTGATATGTTTTTCTGTCAAGGTTTGTCAATCTGTTTAATATAGTGTGTTTTTAGCATACTTTGTTTGTGATTTATTGATCTTTCACATACAATTATAGTGTACTTACAGCTCTATTCGAGACATTTCAGGTACAAAAGAGGTTGTGGAACTTTGGAGGGAAACATGAAGAAAAAAGAAAAAATTGAATTATGTATCGGAGAACAACCACATAGATCAAGCAGAGCCTTGATCCTGTAAGAGATATTTTAGGAAATTGAAGAATCTTTTGGGATTTGCCCTAATTATATTTCTCGTCTTTCCAACCGCCACAAAAGCCTTAGAAAAGGGAGACACGACCATTATTAGACCTAGACTCTTTCATCTCAATTTTATCTCATACTTTTCAGCATAAACTCGATTGATTCAATACTTTGTAAGGGAGAGAGGAATCTTCACCTTGTTCTCGCAATTCTGAGAAGATTTCTTGAAACCTATTTTTAGTTTTTGATTTCGATTAATGGAGTATTATTCAGTATTGCTTGCTGTGTTTATTGCCATGATTGCTGAGTAGTCGATATTGTTATTTTAGGGTGTTAGGGTGTTAGATTTATTTCAGCTACACATAAATAAGTTGTCTGTTCATTGATGGCCTTTATTCTAAACCTAACTTAATGCTAGCATAAATCTGATCACTTTATGTTAGATCTAGGGTTTCATCTATTCATTAACCGTGTTATAGATTGCCTGAACTGTTCAGAATAAGTATTATATCCCTAATCAGAAAAAGTAGATATTAGGATGTAATATGAACTGAATAGACCTGATCGTTACTGTTTATAGAAAGAACTCGGAACAAGCGACAACTTAGTCTCCGGGGCTGTCCTTTGAAAGGAACAAGCACCACGAAAGTGGGCTGTTCTAGCCATTGATCTATGTTCTGGGCTTGTTCCTAAATCGAACTTGAATAACTGTGTGGCTTAATGATATCTAACATCCTTTTAATCACCCTAGGCTACTTTTCCCCCAATTTAAAAACAGCTCAACCCGTACCTTGCTCTCTGTTATTTTTACCTTGTTCTCTATTAAATCTGAAGGTTTTAGCTAAGAAATTAAATTCATAAGATATAGTGTAAAACGGTCCTCTGGAATTGAATCTCAAATACCACAACTACAACTGTTAACTTGACAATAGAAATATCTAATTTTTAGTGTATCAAGTTTGGCGCCATTGCGACGGGGACCAGCTTTTACCTGTATTTTCTTGGTTTTATACTTTGTCTAAGACATCTAACTTGCTCTATATTCTTGTTTGCAGGTGATGTTCCCGGTGTATGTCAAGTAGAAATACTCGAAGCAACACCTCAAGTCCATTACTCACCCTCAGCGATCAAGAACTCACAAGATTAGAAAGGAACAACCAAACTCAATCAAGACCTACTCACGCCAACATGAGCGATAGAAACAATGAGCATGATCTCACTGCTGCAATGGCCCTGATGCAACAACAAATGCAACAGGCCTTGAAAGCTCAACAAGCGGCTGCTCAGTAGTAGCAACAACAGGAGCAACCAACTCGGATTGGAGAAAGGAATCTTCCTCAAAACTTTCCAACCACTCGCTCAGCCATTGTTCCTCCACCCTGTGCTCGGCAGGATTTTGAGATCAAGGCCTCCATGATCTCTCTGGTGCAGAGAAAGATGTTCCATGATCTCTCGGCAGAAATACCAATGGAATATATCGAAGCCTTTGAGAAGATATGTGCTATGACTCGCTCAAACGGGGTTAAACCTGATTTTCTCAAGTGTATGTTGTTCCCGTTCTCTCTTTCCGACAAGGCATCAAGGTGGTTGAAATCATTGCCTACGGGCTCTCTCACTTCATGGGAGCAGGTTCAAGCTGCCTTCTTAAGTCACTTCTACACCAAGGCAAAAACGGCTGCTCTTAGGAACAAGATCTCTTCTTTCAAGCAGCACTTCAACGAACCCTTTAATGAAGCATGGGAGCGATTCAATGACATACTCAGAGAGTATCCTCATCACGGGTTTGATCAGGACTACATTCTGGGGATTTTCTATGATGCTGTGAACTGGGAGTTCCGCAATGCCTTGAACTTTGCAAGTAATGGAGATTTCATGACTCAAACTACTGAAGGAGCGTTTGAGCTGATAGAGAACATGGCTGCTAGCTCAACCAACCAGAACCTAGAGACTGATCGCTCCAAGAAAGTCAATAGCATTGATTCTCAATGGAAAGATGAACTCACTGCCAAGGTTGATCTGCTCCTCAAGAGCAACGAAGGTCAAGTCTTGTATATGGGGGAAGCTACACCTGAGGAGATAGCTAAGGACCAGGCCGTAAAAAATGGAAAGAAGGAGATGATCAACAGGAAGTGCTCTACATCAACGGTCAAGGGTAAGTTCAAAACAAGAACTACTACCAGAACTCAAACTACAGGAACAACCCCAACCTGCTCTCTTACCGGAGCAACAACGTAGAGAACCCTGGGGATCAAGCCCAGAACAATCAAGCTCAAGGTGCTTCTCAACAAAGAGGGGTTCCACATAATTTTCAGGGAAAGACCTTCGTGTTTAGTCAGTCCCAGAACCGTTTCCAGAACCAGGATCAACACCAAAACCAGCAGCAGCAGCAGAGCAATCAGCAAACTGCTCCAGCAGCATCAAGCGGATAGCATGACGAGCTCAAGGTCTTAGGGAACATGATGCATCAGCTGCTTTAAAGTCAACATGTACAAGTTAAGGCGCTGAATCAGGCTACCAAAGAGATCAACACCTTCATGGAAAACATGTTCACCAAGCTGAACACCAAGTACGATAATGTGAGCAGCCACATGCACCAGATTGACATTGCTCTCGCTCAAACAGCTGAGAGAGTCAAGAGGCAGCAAGGGACGCTCCCTAGAAAAACAGATAAAAATCCTAGGGTTGAGCATTGTAATGCAACAGGGCAGTTGTTTGCTAAAACTGCTTTAGGCGCAGAAGAGAGAACAACGCACCCTGCTAGCTCTGAAGCGACTGCTCCCAGTGAATATGTTGAGACTCCACCAGCTCAAGTTTATGTTCCTAAGGTTCCCTATCAATTCCACCTAAACATCTGATGGATCCCATTAGTGTAGAGCAGCTGGCTGGATTTAGGAATATGGTGAGAAGGCTTTCTAAAAAGATCTCATTTGAACATGCTTGGGAGATTCGTCCATTGCATATGTTCTTCAGAAACTGTAGAGAGACTAAAGAGGAAATTGAAGCACTCTTTATCGAAGCATTGAGACCAGAATCCAAGGTATTGCCTAAGCTTGATGATCCTGGAAAGTTTGTTTTCCCATGTTCCATCACAAGAGTTGAATTCAAGGAAGCTCTTTGTGACTCTGGTTCTAGTGTTAGTCTTATCTCAAGGCGATTGTAGACAAGCTGGGTAATGTTGATGTTGAGCGTCCGCAGATGACTCTTGCTTTTGCAAACTCTTCCAGAGCAGTCCCTTATGGTACCATTCGCAACATTCCTGTCAAAGTTGGGGACTGTATTATGCATACTGAATATTAGATTATTGAGATGAGCAAGGACTATGAGATGCATTTGATCCTTGAGAGACCATTTATGGCTACAGTGGGAGCAATCATCGATATGCCTAATAAGAAAGTATCCTTCTCCAACATCAACAAGAAGGTTTTCTATAAGGCTATTCCCCCCAGATTCCCTACGTTGCACGCCTCTTGCATCTCATTGGTTAGTGGAGATAAGATGAAGGTTGATCCTAAAAGGAAGTTTAGTGACAAGGGTGAGAGCAGGCTGGTCTTGAATGGAGATCCTCACACTGATACCAAGAAAATCAGTGGGTATGCAAAAGTGAAAGAAAAGGTCCAGAAGAAAAGGGTCAAGGGTGACCCTACAATGACTTTGATACCTCGCATGTGTGATGAGAACTCCATTGAGTATGAGGTAAATTGCAAAGACTCCTCTAAACCATTCTCTAAAGTCAGAGTAATTCTCATACATGAGCTGAAAGAGAAAGGGGAAGCTGCTGTAAAAAGGCTGTTGAGTAGAGTTTTAAAGCTGAATATGTCTGATTGTGGAGCTTGTTTTGGAACAAGTGCTCATGCTCAACCTGACTGAACCCTATCACCAAGTCAAGCTAATGGCTTAAACTAAGCGCTTGGTGGGAGGAAACCCACTAGTAAGTGGGTATATAATTTAGGTTTTCATTGATTTTTATTTTTGCTTTTTGTTTTTACTTTTATTAATTTCAGGATTAAACAAGAAAAATCCGAGTTACCACATTTGGAGAACAAGGCAACTCAGAAGAAAAAGGCGACCCTGTTCTCTGAGGTTGTTCCCTGCCAGGTTAGTGGCGCCAAAAAAAAGTGGCCTTCCTTGATTCTATTTCACACCAGAGACGGTGTGAAGTAAGTCTGGGGGAGGCACTTATGTTGTGTGCTTTGCTACTTATTTTTTTATGCTTTGTTTTTAGGATTTTCTTATTTGCTTCTACCGAGTCTGCTGTGATTTATTGAGTCAGTCTAACTTTGTGGAAACTAGGACCCTATTTTATGATGATCATTAACCTCTGTGTGCTTTTAGTTATCTTATCTAGTGACCTTAGCAGTGACGAAAGACCTACACTTAGACCTGGAACACCCTGACATCATCACTTTGTTCTCCAGAAGCCCTCTGCTTGTAATGGTATACCTGTTAATAACTTAACTCCATCTAACTTGAGCCAAATTTTGACTGAAATACTTAGAATGATCAGCACTAGAGCAGGGAAATGAGATCACACTCATGACTCCTTATCCTTTCATCCATCTTATTGTTCTTGTGTGGCTGGCTCATTTTTAGCTGGTTCCCACCCCTAAAACCCATAACCTTTATTCCACCTCATGCATTCGGTTATTCTAATTGTCATATGTGTAGAATTGTGCAAAAGGGCCAGAGAGGAAAGGATCAACGCAGCCTTAACTCGTTTTTGCTGCATTGAACCACTGATCAAGGGTGAAGAGAACAAGGCAGAAAGATAAGGGTGTTGAGAACGAGGCAGTCGAAGAGAACAAGCTAATCAGAAAGTCCATCCAACTATTCTCTGAAGTAAGGAATAAGGAGACCTAGAAAATCAAAAGAAGGGCATCAGAACCATCAAAGGCACCAAACATTATTTGTAAATACACTCTCTCATCATCATCATCTATTCAGTAAAAAAATGTTATCTATTCTCATTGATGATTGACAGAGGAAGATATAATTCAGAAACAATGTCTCTCATTGGGAAAACATATCGACAGTGAACAAGTTTGAGAGATCAAGGTGGGGGAGAACAAGAAAAACGAGTTAGGCTGTGGAGATCAATAGATCCATCCTCTCGGGAAATCGACATCGATCGACGGTAACCCTATGCCATTGACCGATACTGATCAAGAAGCAGAATCTGAAGTAGATTCAGATGCAAAACATGAGAAAGAATATGGTTATCTACAACCAGACGAGTTCGGTACCATGAGAGATCTAGACGGTCACACAAGAGCTATGGATGGCAGACGACTAAATGTCACGAGGGAAGATATTGCAGACATTCTTGCCATGGCTAATGGAGCTGGAATCCTTTTCGCGCAACAGTCTGGTATCGAGCATCGATCGACAGTCACCATATACAATCGATCGACACACATCTAGTATGCGAAGGATACGATGAAGTTTACAGAGAGGAACATCAAATTGAATATCGCGGCCTAGCATCAGAAGACACTGGCTGGGTGATGAATGCCAGAGTGGATAATCAAGCATGGATCACAGGTTACTCATGGCCTTCAGATGATATCAGACGCGAACCAGAACACGAACTTGGAGCAGAAGAGACATATATTGGTAATCTTAGACCATATGAGTTTGGAATTTTCAGAGAACCAGAGGGACGTGCCCGGGCTCTTGATGGGAGAATCCTACATTTGTCTAAGGAGGATGTAGCAGATGCCCTTATTATGGCTAATAGATTGAGTACTTTATTTGCACAGCAGCAACAACCATTGATCGACGCTGATCTTCCCGCATCGATCGACAATGAGGAACAGAAGTACGAGCCGATCCATAATATTCCATACACTACCAAGCCTCCATCGATGAACAGCAACATCAGGTCATCGATCGACTGGCGTTTCGAGAAATGTACGAGAGCTTTTGATACTGAGGGAAACAAACTTTTCCGCTGGAAAAAGACAGATGAGTATGCCATCTACAGAGATGAGAATGGTAATGCACGAGCTACAGACGAAAGGGTAGTGAATGTGCAAGCTGAAGACATCCGAGCAGTTCTAGAGAGAGCTAATTTTCTCAATCAGAGCTACATATGTTTACTAGAACATGCATCAAAGATCGCTATGTCTAAGAAGGATCAACAAACATACAACAGAGAAGAGATTGATGATATTGTGCATGTGATCTACAGAACTCAAGAGATGTCCCTGGATGATTTTTACAAGAGGTTGGATGATGTCTACTATTCTATATACAGCTGCCTCACAGGTGTGACTGCACGCATGGATGAGATGAAGCAAGATTTGGATATTGTTTAGAGACAGAATGCGATTGGGGCTAACAAATTGGCATTGATAACCGCAACATCATGCCATCGATCGACAGTGAAGACTGCGAACAGAAGACGACACCAAATATAGAATTGGAAGATAGGTTCGATGAGATTACATTTTCTCAGAGACTGATGAAGGAAGATTTCTCATCAATTGGAGGATTTATCATAGACTACAACTACTAGACTTAGAATGCTGCAGCGCAATATTGAGAAATTACAAGAGGAAATGCATTCCATGGCGTTTGCTAGAACAGTTACAAGGAATGAGAAAATCAGAGGAGATGAGGCAATACAGAGCTTCATTAGTACATAGTTTCAGAAGAGCAAAGAAGATGTAGACACTTGTTTCCTGAGGGTTGATCCAACTTCATACGAGTCAGAGAGTTCACAACGTCGAGCTTAAGACTAAAACCAACCTTTGAGTGGGAGGCAACCCACTGGTTAGTGAGTTTTTATTTCGTTTTTACTTATACTACTACTCATTTCGAGTTTTACTTTGTTTTATAGACTGTTTGAGTCAACCATCGAGCAACACCATAGAGGCACCATCATTCGACATTGGATCGCGACCATCGATCGACCACACACGCCTACCATCGATCGACCACACACGCCTACCATCGATCGATACTCTTTACAGAGTCTGGTATCGAGTTTTCTACTTAATTTATTTACTTATGATTTAATTTTTCTTAACCCATCTGGGAAGGATTACACTAGGAACAGTGTAATTTAAGTATGGGTGAGGTTCGCTAATGCTATTTAATTTGTTTTGTGTTTTATTTACTATATATATAAGTTTTTCAAAAAGTTTTATTGAATCAAGAAGGGGACTATGATCAAGATTTATTATTGACTAACCACACTTTAGCACCATTTTTAGAAGTTTGTTGCAGAGATTACTAGAGATACCAAAATGGATCATCCTGCCACTATATCACACTTGCTTAAAAGGTTTGAAGGAACCGAAGCTGATTTGCAACACAAATCCTGACATTATCTACTTGCTTTGGGGTTTGGCATACACTGGATCAGATTCCTTCTGCAAGTCAGTAGGTACAAGTCATTGCACCTTTGATTCCCTTCTCTCTTTCTCTTCAGCATCTACCTAATAGCTTAAAATATTGAGATGACTTCCCGAGATGTAGAGGGGTAGGTAAATTACCTATGACCCTACTATTCTAATTCAAAGGAACAATCACACATCGTTGGAAGCGAGGGGTAGGTATATTACCGATGACCCCACTATTCGCCTACAACTTTGCCCAAAAAGCAAAAGAAAAAAAGAAAATAAAAGAGAGAAAAGAAAAGAAAAAGAAGAGGAAAATAAAAAATGAGATGGCAAGATGGACTGTATCAACATCATTGTCCATTAAGTTTGAGATCTAGAAAGATTCTGAGAGAAAAGGGGGAAGAAAGGAATCATAGAAGACTTTATACCTACTTGTTCAGATACTTGCAGAGGTAGAGTCCATGTGTCCTTTGATCGATACTCCCAAGGTAAAGCCTGCACTTTTATTCTATGCAAAGAAATGATTGGATTTGCTAAGTTGTTGGTAGACTGGATTTGGTTGCTATACTAGGATAGGGTATAAAAAGTTTCTCTGTGATTGACTTGATAGGAAGTGGTTGCAACAAAGTAAGGTGACAATTATAATTAGACATTATGTGAGTCTCTACTTTCAAAACCTCTTTCACAAGCTTAGTTTGCTTGAGGACAAGCAAAAGTTTAAATATGGGAGAGTTGATATAGCCGATTTATTACCAGTTTTAGGCCATATTCTAGGCTTTATTTATGGTCTATTATGTTTGTCTAGGATATGTTTTAGAGCATTTACAGGTCCAAAAACGGTTTGGAGATAAATAGAGATACTTGGAGCTTTTGGAGCATTTAGAGGAGAAGAATCCGTAGTTGACTATTTGAGGAGTCGAAGTACAAGACTGTCGTCGATCGACGACACAACCTTGGAGTCAACCAATGATGAAAGACCAAGGTTGATAAATTCTGCACACTAGCCATCGATCGATGCCTAGCTCGCAGACAACCGATTGAAAAGCCCAAGTTTAGAAGACAAATGACGAGAATGCCCTCGACGAGTTTTGACTTAAGTTTTAGGGTTTTCATATTTATGCTTATGTATTGAGAGCATGCAGAGTGTGCAAGTGCAGGCAAGACTTGACACAACTTACAAAGCTTTATAGTTTTAGGTTTTTAGGGGAGAAGATTCATAACTCCTTAGAAAGATTTGTATTGGAACCCCAATATTTTATCTATGTATTCTATTCATAATATTCTTCTTTCTTTAATTATGTATGAGTAGTCATCAACTAGATTTATGATTGAAAGATAACAATCATGGATTAGCCCAAGAGTAAGATAGCTAGTTAAGTTAATATCCATCAATTGAGTTGTGCTTAATGCTTGCATTCTAGAATAACTAACTAGGATCTCGAAAGTAGGACATGGACGACTACGAGAGTAGATTATGTGCCAGAATAGACTCCATTGAACTAGGATGTTAGGTGCATGCAAGAACTGGTCTAATAGGTCTGGTGGACTTATCAAATCTCGTTCACACTTCCTTCTGATTTCACCGTCGATTGACATCAGGCCATAGCCGTCGATTGATGGTCTTTCCTTTTGCTCCCATACGAGAGCTGGAGTTAAAAGGGTCAGAATAGTTAATATTTGAGTTCTAGTATATTTACATATTTGTGCTTCCTATCCACTATAATCCATTAGACTTGAAACCCTAGATCTTGCTTATTTACATTTGCATCAAGTTAATTTATTAGAATAATTTCATATTTGCATTATTTCTATATCTGCATTATTACCATATTTCCATATTGCATCTCTACTTCTTGATAAGGAATATTTTTTTAACTGATTGTTTACCACCAATATATATATGCACCTAGCTTAATCTTAAGAAATAAGAAATATATTGTGTGCCATTCCTCTCTTTGGATTCGATCCGTAAGTACTACACATGATCTCTTTTGGAAAGAGTAATATTTATGTGTTAAAGACTAGGGTAATTTGATAGTTAATTGTTTAGGATATTTATACCCTGCTAGAACAAGAAAAACACGCATGTCAACCGCTGTCTCCCATCAGGAGTAAATACTGATGATATTCCCCTTCTGGGTTCCAATGCTCGATTCGCTTCTCCAACCACTCCTTCATGAGCTCCCATCGGGCAGAAGCCCTAGCTCGCTGAACCATAGATTCTACTGAGTCATCAAATCTTGCACTCGGGCACGAAGAAAAAGTATTTCCCCTTGCAGTCTCCCTTGTTTGGATCCCTGATGAATTCCCATTAACTTGCAGCGATAGGAATTCATCACCTCCCAATTACCATAATATTTGGGGCTAGCCACCAAAAAGGGTAAAATACCAGCAGTCGAAGAAGTAGATGTATCTGCCGGTAGCCTAAGTGGGGAAAGATGACGCCTCTTCCAGGGTTTCACTTTATGATATTCGTCAGAAATAGCCGACACCGAAAGCCTAAGGGTACACCCCAAAACTACACAAACAAACGAATTCAGAACGGACGAGCTCCTATGAATAGAAACGAGGTTAAGCAAAGAAAGACTCAATCCAAATACAGCTATTGCGCAAGGCTTCCCGGCTCACCAGAAAAGTTACCGAACGAAACCGCCTCGGGATTTCTATTGCTAGTTTCACTGCCATTCCTCCACCAAAGGAAACTTGACGAGACACAAATGAGACAAAAATTACATACCAGTAAGGAAAAACATAGATAGGCATCATACCCTAAAAATTCGGATGAGAAACTTACCGAGAGTACGCCATAACAAGGGAAAGCCAGTAGCTTTACTGACTCTCATGAACATGTATCACCTCGTCCATCGATCTCCAAAGGGGTAGTTACCCTTCATGCCCCTGGATGGTTCCTCGACAATAGGCTCACCATCCCAAGAGAGAATATGATAAAATCCCTTCTTATTTGTGGGAACCGAAATTTGCACTGTCGATTTTAGTGAAATAAGGAGAGCCAGGAAACCCTAATTTTCCCAGAGGACCCGTATTATCTGCATAAACAGACGAATACGAAAAAGAAAAAGATAACATAATATCGATAGTAAGTTGAACAAAGACATTTTATCGATTAATAAGAACATGGCTACAAGATTTCACCGAAAACAAGATGAATAGAGAATGGCTAACAAAGAGAATCGTAGAACCGAAGGGGAAAAACGTTCTAAGTATAACCTTGCTGGCCTAGCCACCTAAGTTCTAAGTTCTTCTAACTCTTCTGATCCCGGCGCTTCTTGCTTTAGTTTCCCTTATATATGCCTTCTAGGTCAGTCATCCTTTCCTTTTCTGCCCCTAGGTCGAGTTTATCGCTTTGCGGATATATTCCATTTTTGCTCAATTTTTCTGTTTATCTTTGAAACTTGACATTTATGTTTTCCTGCGAATAATGGATAAACCGTCATACTGACGTTGGGCTCGATTTTGTCCCAAATTTTAAGTGAGATCTTAGCCGCGTTTTAGACCTTTTTCATGCCGTTTTTTGACTTAAACGTTTTTATGATTTCTTTCGAATAAACATTTTTGATACGATGCTGGTTCTATAAAATAATTTAAATTAATCATATGGTTGAGGCAACTAAGGTGTTAAGTTAATCGTTGCCGTTTTATACGATCAGTTTGAACTTATACGAGAAAACAAGTCTTTGAGGTTTTTATCGTAAAGTTCCAACGGTAACTCCAATCAAGACGGTACAAGGGACCATTCAATCAAGGCCCGGTGGAAAAGCTAAGGTTTTGTTAATGAGGACTGATCCAGGTCGCCTGACGGCGAGTCGGACAAGGCTGATCCAAATCACCATCATGCGAGTTGGATTGATTGATTGGCGATTTGAATTGGTCGATCCAACTCACCTGATGGTGAGTTGGAGGTGGTTCGTACATCTTGCCATCGATCGAGTTAGATTGATTGATACAACTTGAAATTCTCCGTATTTCTGATGCGATTGTTTCTCTGGAGTTTTCTACTTAAAACCTTTCTTGAAATTATTTCGAGAAATTTTTTCCTAAGAGATGAAATATTAGACGTTGATTTCGAGATTACTGTGTTTGACCCCAACAGTTAGAGCCCCAACTCACAAGTTTCGAGCACCATTCTTGCGGGCCAGTGATGTTTTTAATCGGAATCTACGACTAGGAATGACTTTCCTCAAAAGACTTTCGCCGATTATTTTAATGCGGAGTATTGCCTCACCCTTATCCTCTTATAAGTATT
Organism: Moricandia arvensis; assembly: GCA_905132765.1. Taxonomy (NCBI): domain Eukaryota; kingdom Viridiplantae; phylum Streptophyta; class Magnoliopsida; order Brassicales; family Brassicaceae; genus Moricandia; species Moricandia arvensis. The sequence continues at coordinate 80,994 of CAJHQP010000831.1, read as the reverse complement.
GGACTTCCATTCTTTATTCTCTCCACACTTTCTCAACTTTCTAAGTTTTCTCTACCTTCTTTATTAAAGGCTTCCCTCCACGAAGATGTATTCTTCCCGTATCGGCCAGAAGGGTTGTGACGCTGAGATGAGCAAGGCCCTTCATGCGAGTACGTCGGACTCTCTTGCTCCCAGAGCCATTCCGAATCATATTGCGGCGTTTCTCTCTTTTCAAGATGAGATGTATCACCGTGACGCCGATGGGGTGGTCAGTATGATGCTACTATACCGCCGAATCTCCATGCTCTAGTTGACGCCTTGAATTCCTCAGTCGATGTACCTCCTTTGCACAATGGTTCTCCTGATGGAGGGGCGACTATTGCGGTTGTGTCCGCGCCTGAGGCTGTAGCCCAACCGTTGGGTTCATCTACGACTTCGATTCCTGTTGTCGAATACAACCAGATCCTGAGTCGATGCCTCCTCCTCCTGCCAAGAGAGAGATTGTTTTAGGATTGCGTGCTCATAGCGCCACTGCGACTATTACATCAAAGGGTCGAAAAAGGCCATGCGCTAATCTTGACGAGGCTAAGAAGAGGAGATTCACCAAGGCTTCGATGTTGGTCTTTTTTCAGCAGGAGCATCCGGTTCAGGCCTAATGCCACAACATTGTGCCAAGGTTTGAATCAAGAGTGTTTCTTTGTGAGTAAGTTGGATGTTCTCTTATCGCTGTCTTGTTTTGAAGTTTGTGTCTTTGATTGATGGGATGATCAACGATTGCGGATCAGAGGTCGAACGTCTTACGAAAGAGTTTGCAGAGTCGCATGATAAGTCTTCGCAGCTCGAGGCGAGGTTGGAAGTTATCGAGGATTCCTATTCTCTTGAAGTATCTCAGTTTGAGACTAGTAATGGCGATCTCGGGCGAGGTCTTGGGAAGACTGCGAGTTCTTTGCTTAAGGAAAACATGACTTCAGAGGTGTGTCGACTTCAGCGTCTGCTTAAGAGCGGAGAAGGGTCGATGAGTTGCGGGACTAAAGAGGCTAAAGATGCTTTATGTGCCGAGTTTCAGGCTCATTTGGCAAGGATCTCCAGTTCCCTTGATTCCTTGGTGATTGTTCGTGATCGGGATCTTGCTCTGACTTTCATCGAAGGAGGGTTAGGCGAGATTCAGTTGTTTTAGGGCGAAGCGCCCCCATCTCCGCGGGCCAGGGAGGCCGACCTTTCTGCTCGTAAGAGGAGCTGACGAACATGGAGGGAGACTTAGATATGATCCTCACTGGCCTGAAGTATGAATGCATCCTTTCGCCGTGCTTGGGTAACCCGGAGGGGCAAGGTCTGGTGATCGAGGTAGACGGAGATGGCGTGGCCCCGAATTTGGATGAGGTGATGAGTGAAGGTGAGGTTCCATGTTCGGAGGAAGAGTGAGGTTGCAGTCTTGTTCCACACTTTTATTTTATTTTATGGTTTATGTTTGCTCTGGCCAAGTGTGGCCGTATTTTCATTTTGGTACTGGCCGCCTATGGCTCTGAATCCCCGCCGCTTTGTGGCTTTCAAAAGAATTTTGTTTTGTGTTTTAAGAGCGTATGAGTATTCGTGGGAGCATAGAGGGAATATTATGAGTTGTGATCTCATATTTAACTCTGGGTGAACTGCTATATTCGTGGTCCATTTCGAGTTTTTTCACAAAAGTTAATTCCGCGGGATTCTGAGGACGTTCAAATATAAGCAAAGAGACATATTTTGGGATCTCGTATGGATTTAATACTATTCCTAGAGATGCTAAAGACCAGTGTGGTGGGTTTAGGGCAATACCTAGGTTTACGCTGGGTTTAAGATTTGCGATGACTAATCGGCTTTCAGGTTACGTGTCGCGACATTAACCTGATTTCATACCGATTTAAAGTACGCGATAGGTTTTCAGCTTATACGACTTGTCTGGTAAGAATCAAGCATCTCTCCAAAAATATTTTTAAGTCGTCTGGAAATGCTGACCAAATTTTGGATTTCTTTAATAGAACAATTATTATTGTGTCGGATGTATGAGAGTTATCTCTATGAGATGGCTTAGTCTGTAAGACGTTGAGAGTTTGTTGTGATCAGCAACAAACACTTTTGTAGATATTACCGTTTTTGACTCTTCCCGAAGGATATGTGTTTGAGAAGGCGTTAGTGCATATGACTTTTTGACTTTTTGAGACTAGGGTTCTGTTTGGAAAGTTTTGACGAAAACAGTTCTTCGAGCGTTAGCTACTTCTCGTTATGTCAAAAGTTGAGTTTTTCTTATGCCGTATATTGCAGTTAAAATGTTTGCGGGCTTGAAAGGTTTTCTGAGTATGATCGTCGATTTTTACTTCAAAGTCTTTAGGCGAGGTAACTTGCAAGATTGAGTATTTTAATGATAGAAGAGATTTACGAGGCTTGTAAAAGCCGTATTGCGTTTTCTTATTGAGGGAAAATTTTTCAAAACTATCGAGTACAAAAGCGAATATTATAAACTTGGAAGTATACGCGTATACTTATACGTATCTACTGCCTCCTCCTTTAGAGAGGGGGACAACTGAGCTCGTTTTGCGACGAATTGCCTACGTACCCTTTTTGGGGACCAAGCCGTCTCGTACTGATAATATTTTTTTGAGGTGCATCGCGTTCCATGTTATTGGAATTTTGACGCCCTGCATGTTGACGATTTCGTACGCTTTTGGCTGGAGGACCTTTATGACTTTGTAGGGTCCTTTGATATACCATGGATTTTACCACTTTTAGGCCATGGTATAGGTTCTTTTTAGAATCTATAATATGAGTTTGGAGTATTTTTAGAGTGTTTTCAGGTTCAGGTATGTTCTCGAGAACTTTGGTGATTCTGGAGCTTTTTGAGATGCAAAGCTTCACAGACGTGTCAGAAGTTTAGCTATGTATGGAGAACTTACCACGGTGTTATTGAGCTGATATTTGGACATAAAATAGAGCTTTGAGTTAGATTTTCAATGCCACCGGTTTGAGGTCAATCAGGATCCTAGATCCAAAGTTATGACTATTTTACTGAAGAGGGATCTGTCTTCCTTGCGAGAGAAAGCTGTCGAGGTGATGAAGGAACGTCGATAGATGACACAGCCTTGGTGTCGATCGACGGTGATGCCAGAACGCAGGACAAGTATAATTCAAGACTGACTTAAACCTAGAAGCTACCACAAATTACCAGAATAGCCATTGAGGACCTAAAACCCTATTTATGTGTGTTTTAAGCTATTGTTAAGCATTTTTCTAAGATTTATTCTATTCATTATTCTTAATTAGGACAGAAGAGAGGAATTCCTTCAGAGTCCTCTTGGAATTCCTTTAGAGTCCTCTTGGAACTCCTTTGGATTTGTTGTTTTATTTATTATTGATTTCTATTTCATAAATATTCATGTATGATTTATGTGACAAATATCATGTCTGAGTATATCCACCTTCTAGATTTAGGTTTTCTAGGTTTTGATGGATTAGCCAAGCAATAGAGTTGATAGGGTGTTTATTGTATCCTTCACATGATTGTTCTTATTGTTTGCTTCTAGAGTAATTAATTTGAAACCTGATCATAGGATAGTTAGACACACGCGAGAGCATGGTTTATTACCTGAACTGAATCCTGCTAAGCTAGGTTGTTAGATACATGCGAGAGCTGGTTTAATTAATTTAGTGAATATATCCAATAAGGTATTAATGTTTGACTTAAGCAACCATCGATCGACGCTAGTCCAATAACATCGATCGACACTAGTCCAATAACATCGATCGACGATCATTCCGAGTTCACATACGAGAGTTGGAACAAGGACGTAGTCAATAGATTTGACTCGCAGCGAGAGCTGCGAGTCTTTTACTTTAAATATCGAGCTCTAGGATTGATACCCTTAGCTTCTATCCTATATATAGTCTAGTTGTCTAAAACCCTAAGTCTAGAAACCATCCTTCCATCAAACAGCAAACTCCTTGATTTACTTGCTTTATTATTTATTAATTGATCTGAACTAGCGTAGTATGAAACTCAAGTATGTTGTGTGAGATATCGAGTATTTGTGGACACGATCCTTAAGTACTGAAATCGATCTATTATTTGAGAGAGTTGCTCTTGGTGTAATTTGAGGACATCATCCTTCCCAGTTTGTTCCAAGCTTTCCCACGTTCAGTTAAGCGGTGTTTTGGAAAACTTTGTGTAGAACTATATCGCCTTCACTGAACCTGCGATTTCAAACGTTTGAGTTGTAGTATTTTGCGAAAGCTTGTTGCTAATTATCAATTCTTATGAGTGCTTGATCCCAGAACTCGTTGATGAGGCCCAGATTGTCTAGTTGCATCAAGTTGTTAAGGTTTTCCCATTCTGGAAGCAGTCTCCTTCGTACTCCGAGAAATTCAACTTCAGCTGGGATCATTTATTCTGTCCCATAGACCAGGGAAAAAGGAGTCTCTCCCTTGCTCATCTTGGAGTGGTTCGATGGGACCAAAGGAATCCTTCGAGTTCCTCCCCCCGTCGATCTTTTTTGGCATATAAACGTTTCTTTAGGACATCTAGGACATTTATGTTGATGGTTTTGGCTTGGCCGTTTCCCTGCGGATACCTGGGAATCGATTTGGTAATCGTATCTTCCAATTTTCGCAAAATGATTTAAATCTGGTTAAAATCAACTGAGATCCATTGTCCATAATGATCTTGTATGGGACTCCATGTCTATAGATGATATTTCTTGAGATAAAGCTTTCGACTTGAGCATCTTTAATGCTTGTGTAAGAATCAGCTTCAACCCATTTTGAGGAAAGTCTGTTAAGACTAACCTAATAAGAATTCTCTAAGTCTAACTCTTTGGATCCCGGCGCTTCTTACTTTAGTTTCCCTTATATATACCTTCTAGGTCGGTCTTCCTTTCTTTTTCTGCGCCTAGGTCGAGTATATCGCTTTACGGAAATATTCCATTTTCCCCTATCTTCACGTTTATCCTTTGAAACTTGACATCTATCTTTTCTTGCGAATAATAGATAGACCGTCATATTAACCTTGGGCTCAATTTCGTCCAAAATCGTAAGTGGGCTCTTAGCCGCGTTTTAGACCTTTTTGGGCCATTTTTGACTTAAACATTTTTACGATTTCTTTCTAGATAACACCTTTGATATGAAGCCAGATCTATAAAACAGTTCAAATTAATCATATGGTTGAGGCAACTAAGGTGTTAAGATAACCGTTGCCATTTTATACGATCAATTTGAACTTATATGAGAAAACAAGTCTTTGCGGATTTTATCGTAAAGTTACAATGGTAACTCTATTCGAGACAGAACAAGATACCGTTCAATAAAGGCCCGAAGGAGAAGCTAAGGTTTGGTTAATGAGGAATGATCCAGGTCGCCTGACGGCGAGTCTGAAAAGGCTGATCCAACTCGCCATCTGGCGAGTTGGATTGGTCGACGCAACTCGCCTGATGGCGAATTGGATTTGGTTCATCGAACTCGCCTTATGACAATTTGGATGTGGTTGATTCAACTCGCCTGATGGCGATTTGGATGTGGTTCATCTATCTTTTCATCAGGGGAATTTGATTGATTGATCCAACTTGAAATTGTCCTCGTTGATGATGCTATCGTTGCTCTAGACTTTTCTACTTAGGACCTTTCTTGAAAATATTTCGAGAAAGTTTTCCCTAAGAGATGCAATCTTTGACGTTGATTGCGAGATTACCATTTTTGACTCCGACATTATTGACCAGAGAAGCGAAGTACTAAGAATACAAAATCTCATGTATTCCGAAAGATATGCCATGAAAATGGACTCCCAAAGAGATGGCGGGGTCTCACACGACCACCAACGAGTGAAGCTAAGAAGGCATTAAAGATAGAACGGCTGTCAATTTTTCTAGGTGAGAGACGCAAATGCCTAAAGTAAGATGAATCTACCATCAAGCCCATATATATATGTGATGCCCGATCCTCCCTAACAAGCAAAATGAACCATGGATCCCCCAAGATATTCATAAATAAGATGTATTTCCTTACAAGGGAATAACAATTTGATTTCCAAAAATATCGCATCTTCTGGGAGAAAAAGGAGATTCGCAGAGGGAATTGGAAACCAGCCGTTTCTTTCCAAATATCGCTCCAAAACAACTCCAAATGCTCTCTTCCAGATAACCAAAGCCCATTGTAGCATGTTTGTTCTTCGGAATCTCACTCCAAGCCCATAATCCACGAAGAAAAATCTGGTACTCATTGAAGTACTAAACAATCGCTGGTCAGACCCTCCATCATTAAGACAAAAGGACAACACGAGGCCATGAGCTCTGCCCAAGATTCTTATCATCCATTGAAATGCAAGGCTATGATCCTGAATCATTCTAAGACCAGCTGCTCTGAATAGGCTCTGTGCCTGGAAATACCCACTACACTCAGGTCTACCTCTGGTAAAACAACTTCCTTCCAGGTTCAAACACGGTTAAGGCCGAAAAAGAAGCTGGAAGCGATGCCCTGCTCGAGGCGAACCTGATGAGAAGGGACGAATCTGGTCGACAGTAGTGCATAGGTTATCTCCCAAATTCGATGATGAAATCAAGAAATAATAGGCAAACTTTTGGGGAAAATAATCCTGCAAAGAATACCTCCAGCCCCCGAGCAGGTCAACGACCTTCAGGTTCCTGCCTAGAGAGATCCCAGCCGAAGTTCCTGCTTCCATCCATTCCTCTGGTTAAAATGGAAGTTTTCTACAAAGGGAGATAATTCCATATTTCCGAATATGGAAGAGCTTAACCTAGTAACCGACATCTACTGAGCTATAGAAGGGAGCCCATAGCCTAGAACAAGGGATCGACACTCGGAGACTAAGAGACTAGAGTTAGGCAGCTAGAATTAGGGTTTATACACCAAACGTTGTAGTTCCTACTCAAATGATTAATAAAAAACTCTTTCAGTCTCCATTCATGTGTTTCTTGTTTGTTTACTGCTCTGTAGTGCCTTCAAAGAACCTACCTAAAAATACTCTTACAGCATAATGGCCACAAATTTCCTTGTCGAATTAGGACTAGGACGTCAGCTCGTCTACCAAACATGATGTTAAAAATGAGAAATAAACTAACTTGGTGGTAGTGCTTCAGTGCAAGGGCACATGGTCTTAAAAAGGTTCATACGCTGATATGAGATAAATAGCTTGGAGAAGGAACTAGAATCCTGGTATGATATAGACACATGGCCTGGATCAAGTAGTATTCATCGGTATGTTCCATGATGTTGTGGCCTGAACCAATGTAGATAGACTCACACACATGCTTTAGTGGTCATGTCTTAAAAGGTTCATAGGCTGATAGGAGATAAATAGCTTGGATAAGGAACGAGAATCCTGGTATGATATAGACACATGGCCTGGATCAAGTAGTATTCGTCAGTATGTTCCATGATGTTGTGGCCTGAACCAATGTAGATAGACTCACACACATGCTTTAGTGGTCATGTGTTTAGTCTTGGCGACGATGATCCCATGGACCCGGTTATAATCATATCAATGATATAAGTCTTTGTGGTTGTATTTTGGATTCTGATTGCCTGCACATAGGGTCCTAATCTTGGAGTAGGAGAGGCAGTTTTTTACCAGGAAGATACATGGTCCAAAGGCTTGTGGCGCGTTCTTTCTTGATGAGAGTAACTTTATTGCGGGTGGATCCACTGCCATTCCTCGTTGGGGGATCACACAGAAGTGGAAAATCAAGCAAACCAATCAGAGACCTCTTCTCTCCCCTCACCATGTCATTCAATCCTTTGCTAATCTGCTCTCTTCTTCCGGCTTCGCCGGATCCCTTGACTCTGGTAGATGTCGAGGTCCGACAATGTTTTGAAGCACGACAAAAAGGAAGCACATGAAGAGGAGGAAGATCGTTAAAGATGGCTGCAAAACATGGAGACTAATCTTACATATGCATAAAAGAGATAAACGAAAAATTTGAATTTGGAGGAACTCATCTGTACCCGCAATTATATCAAGGATCGCCCTAATGCGGTCTGGAGTAATAGTCTACCAAGTATGATGTTGGGATTAAAATTGGTTACGACGGAATCAATGTTTTATAATTACCGCAGGAATGATTTCTCTCTTCCAAGTAATAGTCTACCAACTCTCCCTTTCTCTTGTTGCCTCATGGCGACCAGACCCTCTCTCTATCTCGTCCCCTTAGAGCGACCAATCTCTCTCTCTCTCTTTCCTTTGTGTTGGTGACGAGAGAGTGGGAGTGGTTGCCCGAGGGCGGCGAGAGAGTGAGACATGGTCTTGTCGCCATGAGGTGACGAGAGAGAGGGAGAGTGGTCGTCCGAGGGCAATGAGAGGGCTAGAGATGGTTTGGTCTCCATGAGGCGACAAGAGATAGAAAGAGAGAGAGAGAGAGAGAGAGAGAGAGAGAGAGAGGTCGCCCGAAGGTAATGAGAGAGAGAGAGGGTCTGGTCGCAATGATTCGACGAGAGAGAGAAGGTGAGGTGATGCCCGAGGGCGACGAAAGAGAGAGAGAGAGAGAGAGAAGTTCTGGTCGCTCGAGGCGACGAGAGAGTGAGCGTGGTCGCCATGAGGCGACGAGAGAGGGAGACAAGGTCTGGTCGCCATGAGTAACGAGACTTTGAGCTGGTCTTCTTTTTTTTCATTTGTGATGAGGCGCTGAGGTGAACAGGACCATGAGGTGCTCAGACACAGTTTTTTCTCATTTTCTTTTACTTGGAAGATAGAAATTATTCCCGCGGTAATTTTAGAACATTGATTCCGTCGTAACCGATTTTGACCCCAAAAGTTAGCCCACCAGCTTACGAGAATTGATGTGATGTTCTCGTGAGGTGTTATGTATGTTAGGTAAGTTAGGCTGAATTGATTATCAACAATTCCGAGGGTGAATAGTAGATTCTTTTACTTATAAGTATGTGGAGTAAGTTTTAAGATTCCGCACGTGCTCATTTCCGCAAGAAATTGTCTTTAAGGTAGAAAATCTCTTTCTGTTTGTTATTTTTGTTATGGCCTTCTGAAGGAGATAGAGTTTCGAAAGTGCCGATTCTCCCCCTTGTGCTTACTTCATGTGTTACGAGGCACACATCCTATCTTTTGTCTATGTTTTCCCATCCCGGAAGTGATATTTTTATTCTTAGACCGCTACGAGTTGTCGATAAGTCAACTTTTGTCCGTTGGCAACAACACCTCGTTGGGCTGCTGGTCTTGAGCTATGAGTGAGTGATGGACTTTTGTGTCGATTACCTCGAGGCTTTTCTGTATATCCAAGGTATGGTTCTGCCACTCCGGTACTGTCTCAGGCCGAGGAACAATATGGAGGTGATCAAGGCGTTTAAGTCCAATTTTTAGAGCTGGGATCAGCATTACTTCTTTGTGCGCTTAGATAGTGCCTCGTTCGCGGAAGAATGCATCCCTGATTTTAGACGTAGATGGGGCCCCAAGGGTATCATGATCAGATACTTTGGTCGTTTCTCTTTTAGTCGATGTCTGACAAACTTATCTATTATTTATGTTTTGCAGTTACCGATCCTCTTCACCCGTTTCCCGCAGATACGCTCATCGTTAGGATATTCTCCGTGGCGGTCCATTTTACTGGGGATTCTTCACTCTAAAGTTAGACCGAGCAGCAGTTGTGTATAATCAGGCTCGAGCTCAACCTCACACGGTGGTCGAGGGGAATTCGAATCCGGCCATGGATGATTTTGTTCCTTATGATATCCCTGTTGTGAGGGAAAGGAAGAGATCTCCCAAGAACAAACAAGTCGTCACTGACAAAGGCGATGTTGCCTATGAGAGGGCGGAACTCCTACTGACGAGTGGTTGATAAGTCCATGTATTTACCACTTTAAGACAATTTTATGGCCCCTATTTAGAGTCTATTATGTGTGTCTGGGGTTCTTTGAGAGTCTTTTGATATGCTCAAATTACCTCAAGAGAAACTCTCTCAAATATGAGATCGATTTTAGTACTTAAAAATCGTATCCACAGAGACTCGATATCTCATACAATAGACTTCAGTTTCAGACTACGCTAAGTCAGATAATATATAGAGTAGCAAGTAAATCAAGGAGTTTGTTGTTTGATGAAAGGATGGGTGCTAGACTCAGGGTTTTAGGCAAGTGGACTATAGAGGATAGAATCTAAGGGTATCAATCCTAGAACTCGGTATCTAATGTAAGAGACGACCAGCTCTCGCTGCGAGTCTAATCTATTCACTAAGTCCTTGTTCCAACTCTCGTATGTGAACTCGAAATGACCGTCGATCGATGCTATTGGACTAGCGTTGATCGATGGTTGCTTAAGTCAAGCATTATGACCTAATTCGATATGTTCCCTAAGTTAATCAAACCAACTTTCACATGTATCTAACAACCTAGCTCAACATGATTCCATTCAGGTAATAGACCATGATCTCACGTGCGTCTAAGTATCATATGATCAGAATTCTAGTTAATTACTCTAGAAGCAAGAAATAAGAAAAATCCCGTGAAGGATACAATAAACACCCTAGGAATTCTATTGTTTGGATAATCCATCAAAACCCTAGAAAACCAAAACAAAGTAGATGGATCTACTCATACATGATATTTGTCACAAACATCATAGATGAATAGATATGAAATTGCAATAGAATAATATTAAAAAAAAGGAGTTCCAGGAGGACTCTTAATGAGTTCCTCTCTTTTCTCCTTACTAAGAACAATGAATAGAATGAAGCTTAGAAAGTGTAGCCATAAGCAATGGCTTAGAAAACACATAAATAAGATTTTAGGTCGTCCATGGGTATTCAGGTAATTTTTGGTAGCTTCTGGGCTTAAGTCGATCTTGAAATATACACGACCTGCGTTATGGCATCACCTTCGATTGACACTAGGGTTGCGCCGTCGATTGACACTCATTCATCTGCTCGACAGCTTCCTCTCGCGAGGCAGACTGACCACTGTTCAGTAAAATGGGCATAACTTCTGCTACAGAATGCCGATTGACCTTACACTGGTGTCATTCGAAATCTCAAATATATATCTCGTGTAAAAATATGGGATCCATATAACGGTTGGAAGGTCTCCATCCATAGCTAAACATTTGACGCGTCTGCGCAGTTCTACATCTCAAAAAGCTCACAAATCACCAAAGTTCTCCAGAACGTACATGAACCTGAAAACACTCTAAAAATACTCCAAAACCATATTATAGATTCTAAAAATCACGTATACCATGTCCTAAAAGTGGTTAAATCTATGGTATATCAACTCCCTCAGATTTATCCTTTTGCTTGTCTTAAAGCAAAGACTATCATAGCCTGAAAAAGGTTTGAAAACATAGGGACTCACAATATCTCTTACTTATCCTTACCACCTATAATATGTTGCAACCATATCAAATAAGTGCTAATATTAAAGAAACTTTATATACCTTATTCTAGTATAGCAACCAAATCCATTCTACCAACAATTTTAGCTAATACTAGTCTGACTCACTCCTCTACCAACCTCATTTCTTGTATAAAATAAAAGTACAAGCTTTACCTTGGGAGTATCGATCAAAGGACACATGGAATCTTACCGCTGCGAGTATTCTGAACACACATGAAGTAGTCTTCTCTTATCCCTTTCTTCGCTCTTTTCTCTTTTCTCTAAATATTTTTAAATCTCAAACTCAATGGAAAATATTGCTGATACAATCCATCTTTGCCATCTTATTTTTAATTTCTTTTTTTTCGGAAAAATTTAAGGCGAAATGTGCGGTCATCGGTAATGTACCTACCCATTGCTTCTAACGATGTGTGATCATTCCTGTGAATTAGAATAGTGGGGTCATTGGAAATGTACCCACCCCTCTGCATCTCAGGAAACAATCTCAATCTTTTCTTTCTTTCTTTTTATAGATGCGGAAGAGAGCTAGAGAAGGGAATCAGAAGAACACAGACTTTTACCTTTCAGACCTGCTGGAGGAATCCGATCCAATGTATACCAAACCCCAAAGCAAGCAAATAAGTCAGTATTAGGTTGGAACTTTGGTTCATTCAAACTTTCTAAGCATGTGTGATATAGTAGCATGATGATCCACTTTGGTATCTCTAGTACTCTCTGCAAGAAACAAGTCTAAGAATGGTGCTATAGAGTGGTTAGTGAACAAATAAAAATATAAATCTAATCATACTCCCTTTCTTGAATCAATAAATATTTCTAAAACTTATATAGACATAGCAAATAAAAGCTCAAAACAATATATAGCATCAGCGAACCTCCCTAGACTTAAATAACATTGTCCCCAGTGTTATACAGTCGAGTTTGATGAAGAAAATAAATCATAAGGACAAAATTTAACAAGGAAAAACGATATACATGCTTGCTGATGATGGCCGTCGATCGACAAATATAAGTGGCGATCGATCGATGCTCGGTTTTCTCTGTTGATCGATATTGATCAGATGTCGGTCGATGCTATGCCTAGACTATCTTCCTTGGATCTTTTTTTGACCTGAAACAAAGCCAAAAAAAATCAGTAATAAATGAAAGTAAAACAAAATTTAAAAATCACTAAACAATGAGTTTCCTCCCACTCAGCGCTTGGTTATTGTCTTTAGCTTGATGTTTTGGAACTCTGGTTGTTCCAGCAGAGATTCAGAACTTGCTTCAGTCTCTTGAGTTTGAGGTCAATGATTTGGTCTACCTTAAGATGATAACCTTCAAGGGGAGAACCAGAGTTTCTGGAAAAAGGAAAATGGATCCTAGGTACTTGGGTCCATTTAGGATCATTGAAAGAGTGGGAGCAGTGGCATACAAGTTGAATTTTCCATCTGAAATGGAGGCATTTCACAATGTGTTCCATGTATCTCAACTCAGGAAATGTTTGACAGATCAAGACATTGTACTGCCGGAGATTCCGGCGAATCTAGGTAAGAACTTAACCTTCGAAACAAGGCCGGTTCGAATCATAGACCGTGCAGAGAAGGCAACCAGAAAGAAGACAGTCCCCATGATCATGGTCGTGTGGGAGTATAATGGCAAGAATGTCATAACATGGGAAACATAAGCGAGAATGATGGATGAATACCCTGAGTGGTATGATCAGTATAGTTCTGGAGAAACACTTGATGTGGACTCGAGGACAAATCCATTTCTGGTGGGGGAGACTTGTCATGTCCCTGATCCTAGATAGGGTCGACGGGACGGGACATGGTGCGGGGAGAAACACCAGTCAGGTCATATGACCTAAGGACAAGCTTATCATGCCCCAAACACATGGTTAAGGGGATCAGATAGCTGGAACTTAACCAAAACAAGTGTTAAGGAGCTGGAGGAGTGTGTTGGTTGCTGGACGAGGCCGCGGGGAAGCTCAACCAGTTCGGTGCAGCTCAGAAGGAGCTCAACCAGCTAGGGGAATCTAAGAGTTAGCTCAGTCAGTAAGGGTCAGCTCCCAGGAGCTTGTGGACAAGATTACTCAGCTGGACCAGCTGCCAATCAGCTCAGCTCAGTTGGATGGAGTGTTGGAGTCTTGGCTGGCTGGGCCAAGGTGGGACTGCTGTTGGGTCGGCTGGAGGTCCGTTGGGAGATGTGCCTGGTAGGTCCTTGCGATTTGGCAAGGGACTCAGACTGATGCATTGGGCCTGTTGTTAATAGCCCACATGCCCAAAAAGAGCAGTTGTGACCAGTTCCATGCGAAAAGGGGCAGTTGTGCCTTTTCTCTCAACCGATCGTGCCTGTTCGCCCAAGGTAAGTTGGCGTGGCCTTTCTATATAAATAGGGAGTCCCTGAAATCGAAAATATACCGAAATCCTTGGGGAAAACTCTGCCAAAATCGTGAGAGGACAAGGAGAGAAAGAAAGACCAAGTTTTTGGGGAGTTTGGTGGTGTTGGTGTTTTACTTCCAGGCGTGTAACTGATCGTGGGAAGCAAGGATCGTTATGAGGGATATGAGACAGAAGGATAAGGATAAGGAGAAGAAGAAGGAACCGGCTCCAGAGGAACAAACTCCTAAGGTCAATGGTGCTAACCACAGATCATCGCCCATGAACAACGGTTGCTCCAGTTTTGTCTATGGTGCGATTGATGTTGGTTGCATCCATCTCTCGTTTCTTTAATATTTCATCTCTTTTCTTCTATATCCTGATTGAGTCTGAAGTATCAGACACAGGGGCACTGAACCAAGGCTTTGGCCGGTTCAGGAATTTAGTCATTGGCCCTTGGCCGGACTGCCCATGGTCGGTTACCACATGACCCGAATGGATTTGGGTGATTCTAAATATGTGAATCTGACTTTGGTGATTTATAATAATTATTGGCATATTTTCATTAATTTTTGGAGCATGTTTGAAAGATGTCATTTTTGGACCAGAGATCCATTCTAGGAACCGAACCATACTTATTTAGATATGTTGTTAAGATATCAGCTGTATAATCATGTCATGTGATTTGTAATATTCACATTTTTTATTTATACAATCAGTTTGCGCTTATCGGATCTTGTTTGTACATCTGATTGTTGAACCTCAAAACCATGGACCTTAAAACCGGAAATAAACATAGAAAGTAATAGGTTTAGGCTGCAGTCTGGTTGGGTTGAGGAATCCAACATCGAGTCTTATAGTATCCACAAAGACTCGTTATCTCATACAATATAGTTGAGTTTCAGACTACGTTAGGTAAAATATTATATAGAGTAACAAGTAAATCAAGAAGTTTGTTGTATGATGAAAGGATGGGTGCTCGACTTAGGGTTTCAGGAAGTGGACTATAGAGGATATAAGCTAAGGGTATCAATCCTAGAACTCAATTTCTAATGTAAAAGACAACCAGCTTTTGCTGGGAGTCTAATCTATTGACCAAGTCCTTGTTCTGACTCTCGTATGTGAACTTGGAATGACCGTCGATCGATGCTATTAGACTAGAGTTTATCGATGGTTGCTTAAGTCAAACATTATGACCTAATTTATGTTCACTAATTTAATTAAACCATCTCTCGCATGTGTCTAACAACCTAGCTCAACAGGATTCAGTTCAGGTAATAGACCATTCTTTCGCGTGCGCCTAACTATCATATGACAGGTTTCTAGTAAACTACTCTAGAAGCAAGCAATAAGAACAATCATGTGAAGGCTACAATAAACACCCTAGAAATTCTATTGTTTGGCTAATCCATCAAAACCGTAGAAAACCTAAACTTAGTAGATGGATCTACTCAGACATGATATTTGTCACAAAAAGATAGATGAATAGATATGAAATTGCAATAGAATAAATATAAGAACCAAAGGAACTCCAATAGGACTCTGAAAGAGTTCCTCTCTTCTCTCCTAACTAAGAACAATGAATAGAATAAAACTTAGAAAGCGTAGTCGTCAACAATGGCTTAGAAAACACATAAATAGGGTTTTAGACCGTCCATGGGTATTATCGTAATTTGTGATATCTTCTGGTCTTAAGTCAGTCTTGAAATATAATCGGCCCGCATTCTGGCATCACCGTCGATCGACACTCATTCATCTTCTCGACAGCTTCCTCTTGCGAGGCAGACTGACCACTCTTCAGTAAAACGGGCATAACCTCTAATACAGGATGCCGATTGACCTCAAAATGGTGGAATTGGAAAGGTAACTCAAATATTTATCTTTTGTAAACATATGGGCTCAATCTAACGGTAGATGGTCTCCATCCATATCTAAAACTCTGACCTGTCTGCGCAGTTCTGCATCTCAAAAAGCACTAGAATCACCAAAGTTCTCAAGAACGTACCTGAACCTGAAAACACTCTAAAACATACACTAACCCCATATTATAGATTCTAAAAAAACACGTATACCATGGCCTAAAAGTGGTAAAATCCATGGTATATTAACTGCTCGTATCACCGAGATTAAAATTTTGGACCCTGGGAAAATCAAAATTCTCGGGTACGACAACACCAGAGATCCCTAAGCACATATGCAAACCATCCAGATTGCGATGGGTAGGGATAAACTTAGGGAAAGCGAAAGAGATGCCGTATTCTGCCACCTCTTCATCGAAAATCTCCAAGGAGCAGCACTAGAATGGCTTTTTCGCCTAAAACGGAACTCCATTGGAAGTTTTTGCCAACTCGCTTCAGAGTTTCTCAAGCAATATTCCATGTTCATGGATAGAGAAACCTCCAATTTTGACCTTTGGAGCTTGGCCCAAAAGGAAGATGAATCTCTCAGTGACTTCATGAATAGGTTCAAGATCGTCATGTTAAGGGGCAGCAGAATCAGCGATAAAGTGGCTATTGATGCGCTAAGAAAAAACGCTCTGGTACAAATCAAATTCAGAAAATGCGTCTCCCAAAAAGCCGTGCACGATCCAGGATTCTCTCCATACGGCCACAGACTATATCATCATCGAACAAGAGATGAAGGTCTTGTCGCAGAAATATAGGCCGATGAAAGCATCTGCGAAAGACGCAGCACCAGAGCAGAAGTCAAAAAAGAAAAACACCCGTAAAGACAAATACGTCCACCACGAGGGGGAAGAGATCCAAGGAGCGCACAACTATGCCATTAACTCCGCTCCGGATCAAGGAAGAACATCAGGTATTACATGGACCCGAAATTCTAACTACGATGAAAATACCTTCTGCGAGTTTCCCCAGGCAAGGGGACACTCCACTATTAACTGCAAAGTTCTCGGTGCGAGGCTAACGAAAAGTGGCTTGCAGGAGAGATCTCGGAGGTGACTGGTATAAAAGATCTCATTTGAGATACCGACAATCTGCGAAAAACCAATCAAGCCCCGCCAGCAGAAAATGCTTACCAATGGAATCGATCAGGCGAGAATGGAAAACGGAGAAGAAAGCTAGACGACAGAGGCAACGACAAAAATCATCGCAGGGTAAACATGATCATCGGGGGATCACAATACTGCCACGAAATTGTCTTGTCGATAAAGGCTTATCAACGGAAAGCCGAGACAGGTGCAAACTGGTCTGTGCCCCATGACGTCCCGAACTACACGAACATCTTAGAGGAACATGAGACCATCCGAATTGACATACCTCACAGCGATCCACTCGTAATCTATCTCGTGATAAAAGATATCAAAGTCGCCAGGGTCCTTGTAGACACGCAAATTTCCTCGATGTTATCTTTCTCGATACCCTTAGAAAATGAACGCCAATCTGCCTGAAGTCACACCAACGCCGAGGCCACTCACTAGCTTCTCTGGAACAACCTCAATGATCCTCAGATCGATAAAACTCCTGGTCATGGCCAAAGAAGTATCACTGAATTCGTAGATAATCCAGCCATCTACAGCGTGATCATGGGAACACCTTGGATAAACTTCATGAAGGCATTCCTATCAAAGTACAACCTGGGCATCAAGTTCCCGACTCCGAACGGAACTGCTGCAATGCGGGGCTGCCAAAACACGTTTCCAGGCAGAGAATAGCTGAGGCAGATCATGAAAACATCCATGGAAAAACATAAATGTACGAAGATAACTTAGCCCTCGATTGAAAACGCTTCCGAAAAACACGGTCCAGAGTCGCCTACTCAAGAAACGGCGGCAGAAAAAAGAAACAAGCAGATTTTTGAGCTTAGCGCTTCCAACAACCCAGAAAGGTATACTCTTGCCGATTCGATAACAGTCAACACGACTAACGCGATCACAACCATGCCAAAGGAGTAAAAACACTCACGACGACCAACTGAAATATGAGACGGCTTGATCCTGAAAAGGATACATAGGCAACTCCTCGCTCTATAAAGGGGGTGAGTGGGTACGTATACGTATACACGTATGCTCCCACATTTTATTTTTTCGCCTTTGTACTCGATATTTTTAAAAACAATATTCTATAGTAAGACAACGCAATATGATTCTCAAAATATCGCAAATCTCTTTTATCGCAGCGAAACTCAATCTTGAAAATTAATTTACAGCTAAACCGGTAATCCATGATTTGCCCAAAAATCGCCTAAGTAAGAACAAATAATTATCGTATAACCCGAAAGCGGAAATCATATAAAAAATAAATTCAACTGCTAAAACGGTTAAACTAAACCTTTAAATGCTTTCAAACATGCTACAAGATCAAAAGAGATCTTCGATCAATACAGAAAATCACTACACCAAAAGGAAGAACTTATTTTCAGAAAAAGCGAGACGTCGCAGATTTTCAAAAATATATTTCCAAAAACTCGAACAAAACTACTAAAACAGTCCTTAACACGACTATAAATTAAACAACTAACATGAGTTAGAAAAGACAAGTACTTGCTCTTACGTCACATTCGTCGACTGGCCTCAGCAGACAAATCAACCATTCTCAAACGAACGCGTAGCCCGACAAGCTCCGCTCAGAGAATTGGTCCTCATACATCCGACAGAAGGATAAGCGCGTTCTAGAAATCTAAAATTTTGTTCTGTACTTCCGAGACTTTGAAAATGTTTGGAGAGATACTCGATTCCCGATTGATGCAAATCACATAAGCTGAGAGGTCATCGCAGATTTCAATACCGAAACATAATCATGTTGAAATAGTAAAAAGAGTCACATAAGCCGAGATCGACCCCGCATATTCTAAGAAGGAAAATAAACCTAGGTTTTACCCTAAAACTCCACTCTTAACTCTCAAAGGCATAGTATCATTGATATGAGATAAAACAAATTGCCTCTTCGTTGATACTTGGAAGTTCATAAACTTCTCAAAAATCCTACGTCTCAAAAATCTCCGTCCTAACATAACTACAAGAATCGCGATCCACTAGAATGAAGGAAATGAGGAACACACTCACGCTCTCTCGTTCTCGTGATGCTTTGTTCGTAAAAAAGATAAGGCTACGAAAGAAAGATATATTCAAAAGGCCCCAAGGGGCAAACAATTATACATAGCATAAACATGAATGGGAACATGCTCACTTCAAATACAACTACCCTTCACGAGCTATAAACAAAATTACCCGATATCGAGTAATCACTGACACCGAGCGGAGCCGGAACCTGATCCACCTTGACCTCCTCTCCTGGGGCAGCAGGTCCGATCTCCTTTTAGGATAGGAGCCCAGTGTTCCCAAATCCTCCCTTCGATCTTAGGGATTATCGGCTTCGTGTTAGCCAAATTGGCCAGATGCCTCGAGATCTTCGTCTTCTCAGTTCCAAAATCATAGTCATCGGTATGGGTGCGCCACAGAGCACCTACGGAGCCTCGGCAATCGCTGTAGTCTCCAAAGGACTTTTTCACCTTCTTGAACTCCCCAAAGTCAGCCGCAAACCAATCCGAGTGATCGTTCAGGATCTAGGCCATCTCCCTC
The DNA here is from genome assembly GCA_905132765.1 of Moricandia arvensis. Lineage (NCBI taxonomy): Eukaryota > Viridiplantae > Streptophyta > Magnoliopsida > Brassicales > Brassicaceae > Moricandia > Moricandia arvensis. Next base: position 61,752 of record CAJHQP010000831.1, on the reverse strand, counting down.
CGTCCAGCTCGACGTGCACGACGGAAACTTTAAGCTCGCTCCCGTTCAAGGTCCTTCTCATGCAGAGAGTGCACCTTGCACTCACCCTTCAAACATGCAATCTCCTTCTCGGCCATCCCGACCTGAAACTGAGCCATCTGCGCTTCCAAATATCTCGCCCTAAGAGGTTCAACTGTAGTACTTAGGGATAGAATCCACAAGGAGTGTGGGGACAAAATAAACTAGTTATAGTCGCGATTAAGCTAGGCAAATGGATTATAAAGCAGTAAATAAAGCAAAACAGTTGGTTGATTGATGGATTGGTTTGTAAGCAATAATAATAAATAGCTAGATCTAGGAATTTCATGTAGTGAATTATAATGGATATAAGCCAAGGGGTTTCAATCATATAACCAAATTCAATTAGTAAAGATATTATACGTTATATCTTTCCTTTGGTTAAGCTCAGAGTCTACAACTTTGGTGTGCAAACTTGGAATGACTGTCGATCGATGGTATGCAAACGGCATCAATCAATGGTTTTTTCATTAAGCGATCAGGTTCTATTTTTTTCACTTAGAATCTCAAGACCATTCTTAAGCTCATCAGAGACATTTTTTCACTTAGAATCTTAAGCTCATCAGAGATATTACAAGTATTGATCATGCAATCACACTGTTCTCAATATCCTAATATCATGGTTCTAGGTAGCTAATCAAGAACACAAGCAATAAATACAAATCAGATGATAGATCTAATAATCACTCTAGCGATATAATTCATCAAAACCCTTAATAGACCTTCAATCTAACAAGGTTACTACTCAGACACGATCAAAGAAACAAAAATCATACAATAATAAATTAGAAATCAATTATAAAACCAAAGAATTTCCAGGATAACTCTGAAGGAGTTCCTCCATTCTCTCCTAATTATAGAACTATGAATAAAATATAGGGTAGAAAGCGTAGCTGTCAACACTGGCTTAGGAAATACATAAATAGGATTTTGAGTCGCCCATGGGTATTTTGGCAACTTGTGGTGGCTTATGGGCATTCTTGAAAAAAGTCTGGCCCGTGTTCTGTGATCACCTTCGATCGACAACAAGTCGGTGTTATCGATCAACACTCCTTCGTCTCCTCGGCAACTTCATCTCACGACGCCGACAGAACACTCTTAAGTAAAACATGCATAACTTCTGGTATTGGATGATGATTGAACATAAACTGGTGGCATTGGAAAGGTAACTCAAAGCTCTATCTAGTGTCAAAATATCAGATCAATCTCACCATGCGATTATCTCCATCCAAAGGCGTATGTGTAATTCTGCACTTCAAAAGGCTCCAAAATCACAAAAGTTCTCCAAAACATACTTAAACCTGAAAACATGATAGGGTCTGATATTTGTTGGGGTCAAATTCGGTCACGACAAAATAAATGCTAGAAAACTCCCAAGAAATATTTATTATCTAAAAAAGAAGTATAAATCCAGGACAAAAGCTTCGTGTAATTTAAAAGAAAGAAGCTATACGACAAGTTCTCGGATAGGATGGTCCGATCCAAACAAACAACTTTCAGGAAAACAAACGACTGTTGTGGTCAACAACCGTTATCTGGAAACCAATGTTAGAATTGCATTCATGTACGGAAGATATCCTGACAAATATTCCCGAGCTAAAGACTCGAGAGAAATGGAGCATAGAGCCAAATGAGCAGTCCAATTCGCCTGTTCGGGCGAGTTGGATCAAGCACACCATCCAACTCGCCCCTTTGGCGGTTGGACCAGCCCAACTCGCCAAACGGGCGAGTTGGATCAAGCACATCGTCCAAATTTCCGAACGGGCTAGTTGGATCGACCACGCCATCCAACTCGCACGTTCAGCAAGTTGGAACGAGCATGTCGTCCAACTCTCCGGGCGAGTTGGACCTGTCCAATTCACCGAACGGACGAGTTGGATCGACCACACCATCCAACTCGCCGAACGAGTAAGTTTGACCTGACGCACCGTCCAACTCGCCCGTTCGGCGGGCGAGTTGGATCAACCCCTACCGACTCACCCGTTCGGCGGGCGAGTTGGATCAACCCCTACCGACTCACCGTAAGGTGACATGCACCGGACCTTATGCCTTCCTTTAAAACTTGACGGACCCATTCCTGGTTTCGTCTCGATCAGAGTTACCATTGGAACTTTACAATAAAAATCGCGAAGACTCGTTTTCCCGAATGAAGTTCATTGTTATTGTATAAACGACAACGTTTTACTTAACACCACAGTTTTCTAAACTATACAAGAAGTGTAAACTTCCTTGTTAAATTGATGTTGTATCATTAAGCGTTCTTTCGAAGAAATTGTGAAAATATTTATGTCGAAAGTACAGCTCAAATAGGCCTAGAACGCGTCTAACGACCCACTTGCGATTTCATACGAAATTGAGCCCAACAGTGTATCTTTACTCGCAGAAGAAGATAAATCTCACGAAATCAGAAGATAAATGTCAAGTTTCCTAGATAATGATGGAGATCGAGATAAAAAGAAATATTTCTGCAAAACGATAAACTGGACCTAGCGGAAAAAAAGGAAAGGGGAACCAACCCAGAAGGCATATATAAGGGGAGCTAAAGCAAAAGGCGCAGGAAGCCGAAGATTTAGACCTAAATAAATTCTCACTTAGAAGAACTTAGAACTTAGGTTGCTAGAACAACAAAGTTATACTCAGACGTTTATCCATCTTTGTTCGACGATTCTGATTTCTTTACAACTGATTGCACTTAGAAACCCTAAGCCTTATTCTCGACAAGCTCGGTTTATATGACTGGCACTCGATTACAAGACGAAATTTCTCCGATTGTTCGATCTCTTGGTCCCCTCTATTAATTGAACTACGTCTGACTTGATCCTCGAAAGGGGTACATAGGCAGCCTTTCTTAAGGTCCAGTCCAAATTCTTTAAACCTTTTTTGTCTTTTTCATTTATTGCTAAGCGAGTTGCACACACATAGGTTTCTCTCGACATAGGTGGTAGAGGTAGAAAACTTAGTCTTGTTTTACAGCTTGTTTTATACGAATTCCTTTGTGTTCCCGTTTTCAGACAAGCTTCATGAACGATTTTGTCTTTGGAGCGCTCGTACGAAAATTTGAACTAAAGATATATTGTTTTCTAAATTCGTTTTGTTATCTTTTCTTGTTTTCCAAGTTTACTTGATTACATTTTGTTGGCTCTCGGAGAGAATCCGAGACCTCAGGGAAAGTTAGGGTTTCTTGACTTTCTTAATTTATGGAAATCGACGGTGTGAATTTTGGTTCCCACATTTTGGCGCTAGAAGGAAGAGCGAGTTGGACCGAACGGGTGAGTTGGACCAAACAAGCCGTTTAACTCGTAAATTTGGCGAGTTGGACCGAACGTGCTGTCCAACTCGCCCATTTGGCGAGTTGGACTGGACGAACAGTCCTTTGGATCACCTTTGCAATTTCCTTGAATCCCGATCGAAACGCTTTTCTTTACATCTCAATCGGAGTTTCCGCTGATATTTTATGATTAAAACAAGGTCAATGCAGAAGTTATACCAGTCAAATTCGCCGAACAGGCAAGTTGGACAGAACGAGCCGTCCAACTCGTCGAACGGGCGAGTTGGACCAAACGAGCCGTCCAACTCGCTGAACGGGTGAGTTGGACCTCGCGAGCAGTCCTCTGGATCACCTTTACGTTCTCCTTTGAATCCTGATAGAAACGCTTTTCGTTTCGTCTCAATCAGAGTTTCCGTTGAGAGTTTACGATTAAAACAAGTTGGACGCACAAGTTGGACCAATCCAACTCGCCGAATGGGCCAATTGGACCAAACGAGCCGTCCAAGTTGCCAAACGAGCGAGATGGACCGTACGAGCAGTCCTTTGGATCACCTTTGTGTTGTCTTTCGAATCTTGATCGAAACACTTTTCCTTTCATCTCAATCGGAGTTTCCATTGAGATTTTACGACCAAAACAAGTAAGACTCGCCTAAACTCCTTGGCTTGCTCCTACTCGACCTCTTGGGTGTCCTACTTGCCCTCTTGGGCATCCTACTCGCCCTCTTGGGCATCCTACTCGCCCTTACCTCCATCTTTGCGTTCTCCTTTGAATCTCGATCGAGACGTCTCTTGTTTCGTCTTGATTGGAATTACCGTTGCAACTTGTTTTCTCGTATAAATTCAGATGGATCTTATAAAACGGAAACGGTTAACTTAACACCTTATTCGCCTCAAATATAAGATTAATTTGAACCTTCCTATAAAAATTGACATCGTATCAATGGTACTCTTTCGTAGAAATCGTCAAAAACGGTCTGAAAAGGTATGAAACACGACTAAAAGCACACTTACGATTTTAGATGAAATCAAGCCCAATGATATTATGAAGGTCTATCTTTTCTTTTCAGGAGAAGATAAAAATAAAGTTTGGAAAATAAATGTCAAGTTTCAAAGGATAAACACCAATATTGAAAATATGGATCGACGAACCAAAACCGCAAGACGTGTTCGAGCCTAAACGCGTCCAGGAAGAACTAATATTGTTAACATTCTTAAGGGGCATACAGACACGAGGAGAGGAAGGGAATATGAGCAAGCAAAACAGAGAAGAGGTGAACCCAAACCTCCGAGAAAACTAAGGTATAGTCGGCTTGGAACTTTTGAAAATCAGACTTGGAATTTTCGTAGGAAGGTACTAAGAAATAAAAACGCTTCCGAGATTGCCATAAAACTTTAGGGAACTTAGGATCTAGGAGAATAGTCTAGCAAACTAAGTCTTAGGCTTTTTCCTGTCTCGGTTATTGTTCTGTTACTGCTCAGGTAGATCTCGCAAACCGATCTAAACTCTCGGAAAACTGAGAAACGATCGCCACACACACTCAGATCGCTTCCTAAGAAAAGAAAGAACTAGAAACACAAACGTCATCTTAAAACCGGCTCATTTCTAGCAATTTTCTTAAAACGTACACAACCTTTCAAAATATCGGTTCAGACGTTTTATTTCATAAAAAAAGGGAGTAGGTACACATACTATAATCGTATACTACCATATTCAAAATTTATTTTTGTCTCGGCATCAAGAAAACGCTTTCAAGAAAGCAAACTCTCGCAGCAGTTGACAGAAAATCATTTAGGCAATGTGATGCGGATGAAACCAATCATCCATTACTTTCGTATAACTATAACATTTTATATGGATGATCCTACGAGAAAACAAGATCAGTGTCATGAAAAACAACTTCGCAATGCGGAAAACAGAATGAGGAAAACACATTCCTCATTCGCAAATATCACGAGTAATCTGCGAGAGAAATTCTCAATTTACTTCTATGTCATTAACTTCTCGTAAAACTTATGCGAAACATCCTTCGTATAGCCACACCAAGTTATGCGAGAAAAATTTCGGAAACGAACGTAGCAAGTTTTACGGAGAAATGTTTTGGACAATTTGCGTTTAGCTAAAAGCAAAGTCATATGACTCGTCTCTCAACGAAAAAACCAAACTTTATCTCTTCGCACTAGGATTTTACTGCCTCCCATCCCCCTCGGTTCCATCCGAGTAGGCAATCATCTCGCACGGGTTCTTTATCGAGCCTCTTAGATTTTATCTTCATCATAAAAAAACAAAACAATTTTCGTACGACTATAGGTAAACATTACACGAAACATTCATTGTGTAGCTGATAACTAAAGTGGAAAATTGTTTCTAACACCATTGGCCATCTTAGCACGGAAACTTCTGACTTGGCCTATCAATCTCGAAAAAGCTCTTTGGCCTTCGGCCAATTACGCCTTCCGATAAAAATCCGAACTGGAATTTGGCACCCTCTTTAGGACAGTTCTAAACTAACATGTCCTTAATGTTAAAACGAACGTGCCATAGTCTAATTCATGACCAACAACGTCCTCGTCTATGCGGCTGAACACATCATTCAGACCGAGCCAAAATGTTTTAGCGACCACTGCTCCATCCAATCACTTAAAGGCAAAACGATAATCCACGATCATTCTAAAAATGCCAAGTGCAAATAACTATCGTATACCCCGTAATCGGAAATCATACGACAAATTATTAATTTCGAAAATTAGTCATAACCACCAAACAGTTAACGGATAACTTAAAATTGTCAACACCCGACCAACTTCAATATGTTTTGCAGTTTACTCTAAACCCACAACGTTTTACAAGTAAAAAAGGGCGTATAAAGAAAAAACTCGTAACGAAACTCCTAGAGCTATACAAAGCATCCTTAAATATACATGAAATAAGTCTCGGGGGGGGGGGAGGCACTCTTCACAAAGGACAGTGAAGGAAGTCGCATATTCTCAGGGACAAATTTACGCGACCCATTGGTCCTAATTCCTCGGAAACAAAACAAAATGTTTCTCTTCTGTAAGGTTAAAACAAAAACCTTGTGATACCACACATCTTCAAGCCAGCAAACATTTCGAGCATGAAATGCGGCATACGAAAGATAAACTCAACTTTCGACACAGCGAGACGTCGCTAACGCTCAGAAAACTGTTTTTCTTCAAAACTTTCTGAAACAAAATGCTTATCTTAAAAACAGTATGTCCACAACTATAAAACATACACACCTTCTTAAACATGTATCCTTCGCGAAGGTTCAAAAATGATTATATCTACAAATAAGTTTGTTGCTGATCACAACAAACTCTTAACGTCCTAAACAGACTAGGCCATCTCATAGAGATAGCTCTCGAACACTCGACACAAGGGTAATAGCGCTTTAAAAGAAATCCAAATTTTTGGTCAGCACTTTCGGGAGACTTAAAAATTGCTCTCAAAGAGATGCTCGATTCCTACCATACAAGTGACATAAGCTGAGAACATATCGCGGACTTTAAAGCAGGACGAAATCAGGTCGATAGCGATACGGGAAACGTAAGCTGAAGTAGTCATTGCACCCCTTAAACCGTGATTAGACCTAGGTCTTACCCTAAACCCAGAACATTGGTCTCTAACATCTCAAGGCATGATATCGAAAAGATACGATATCCTGAAAGCATGTCTCTTCGTCCATATCTAAGTGCTCTCGAAACTTTGGAAAACTTTGCAAAAATCTCGAACGAGTAGCGAATAGGACGATCCGCAAAAGAGTTGGGAGCGAGATGACAACTCGTATCCTTCCTCTATACTTAACAAAATCCGAATCTACTTAAACTACTTTTCAAGTAAAAAGCATAGTTTATTCATTAAAAAGTCTCAAAGCGACCAGGATCTGAAGCCACACGCTTTCAGTCCAGGAAACATAAATACGGCCACACTCAGCCAAAATAAACAGCATACGAGGCTAGTCTCGAGGCCGACAAAGGTCCAATATACAATGCCATTGACAGCAACATACCTGATAATCTCTACACGACACACCCAGCTAAACCATAAAGGTCTCACTGGAAAACAAGAAGTAAGAACCTTAACTCTAGGACGAACTACGAAAGGCTTGATCCCTTCTACAAGGGTACGTAGGCAGCCTTCACAAGGCGCAGCCCCAATTCTACTGCATTCCATTCTTAGAGGAATGAGTAGACTACTTTCAACGGACCTTTTCAACCATTTCCTACACCTAACTTACCAAACCTGCCAAACCTCTCGCTAGAACCTTACAATTCTAACGAACTGGGGGGCTAATTGTTGGGATCATAATCGTTCACGACATAATCAATGCTAGAAAACTCCTGAGAATATTTCTTATCTAAAAAAAGAAGTATAAATCGATGACAAAATCTTTGTCTAATATAAAAGAAAGAAGTTATACGGAAAGTTCTCAGATAGGATGGTCTGATCCAAACAAACAACTTTTGGGAAAACAAATGATTGTTGTGGTCAACAACGGTTACCTGGAAATCAATGTTAGAATTGCGTTTCTGTACGAAAGATATCCCGACAAAATTTCCCGAGCTAAAGACTCGAGAGAAATGGAGCACGGATCCAAACGAGCAGTCCAACTCACCGAACGGGGGAGTTGGATCAAGCACACCATCCAACTCGTCCGTCTGGCTAGTAGGACCAATCCAAATCGCCGAATGGGCGAGTTGGATTGAGAACATCGTCCAACTCGACCGTTCGGTGAGTTTGATCAACCCCTCCCGACTCGTCGTAAGGCAACATGGACCAGACCTTATGCCTTCTGTTAAACCTCAACGGACCCATTCCTTGTTTCGTCTCAGTCAGAGTTACCGTTGGAACTTTACGATAAAAATTGCGAAGACTCATTTTCCCGAATGAATACATGGTATCTTATAAACGGCAACGATTAACTTAACATAAAAGTTGTCTAAACTAAATGAGAAGTGTGAACTTCCCCGTTAAATCGACATCATATCAATAAACGTTCTTTAGAAGAAATCGTGAAAATGTTTAAGTCGGAAGTACGGCTCAAAGACCCCTAGAACGCGGCAAAAGATCCACTAGCGATTTCATGCGAAATTGAGTCCAACAATGTTATGACGGTGTATCTTTACTCGCAGAAGAAGATAAATCTCAAGAAATCGGAAGATATATATCAAGTTTCCAGGATAATGATGGAGATCGAGATAAAAAGGAGTATTTCCGCAAAACGATAAACTAGACCTAGGGGCAAAAAAGGAAAGGGGAACCGACCCAGAAGGCATATATAAGGGGAGCTAAAGCAAAAGGCGCAGGAAGCCGAAGATTTAGAGGCAGAGAAATTCTAGCTTAGAAGAACTTAGAACTTAGGTGGCTAGAACAGCAGAGCTACAACTCATTGCACTTAGAAACCCTAAGTTTTATTCTCGACAATCTCGGTTTCTATGACTGGCACTCGATTACTAATGTGAAGTTTTATATCACTCTCAAATTAACCTTATTTCCCACTTTTACTCTCTCAAATAAGAGGTTCAATATAGTACTTAGGGATCAAATCCACAAAGACTCTAGGATTGCACAATGGACTTATTGTTGTCAAATTAAAGCTAGATAAATAATAATAATAATAATAATAATAAATAAAGTGATTTCAAGATTGATTTGGTTTGTGAAGGTTAAATTAAGGGATTAGACTTAGGGTGAACTCTCAGGTAAGATTAGGCATTGCAGACTAATAGATTGCTAGGGTTTTAATTAAGTACCGTTCTTGAACTCAAACCTCAGGGTTTAGGAGATTACTCTCACGCATATTCGCCGAGTATCGGTCGATGTACATATGGTGGTATCGATCGATGCTATTTCTAAAAGGTATTAGTTTCGCGGTTGGATGAGTTCTCTAAATTTCTAATTCAACTCTCTCTTGATACTAGTTATTTAGATTGTTTAAGATACCGTTCAAAGTCATAACCAGTCTCTTGCTTGCGTTATGGAACCCTAACTTCCAAGTTTGAGGTGGTCAAATTCAACTTAGCATTAAGAGAAACTTGAACAAAGAACCAAGAAGATTACCCTAACAATTCTATAAAATCAACAAGACATTACTACCATTGAAGAACCCTAAATCTAACAATGAATTGCTCAGACATAGCAATAAAGAACATGATCAAAGTCTGAATAAATTTCATTAAATAAGTTGAGTAAGGACATAAGGAGTTCAAGATCTTTTCTGTAATAATGGTCAGATCTCTCTCTCCAATAGATGTAGCAAGGCATTCCATAGCTCTTAGAACAGTTTCTCTAGTGGCCTCCTAAACTAAGAAAGAAAACCCGAATAAATAGTCTAAATTTCTGCCATGGACTTGTCTTGCAAATGATGAATCTTCTGGGTAAAACTTGTAATTTCTCAGGTCTTCATTAATTGACGCACAATGTGTGACGTCGATCGATGCTTCATAAATAAACTGAATCTGACTCTGAGTTTCTGGCTGAGCATCCTAAATGCTCCAAAATAGCTCAAAAGCTCCAATTGCTTCCAATGAGTACCTATACCTGTAAATACTCCAAAACATAGTCTAGAAACACATAATAGAACCTAAATAGAACCTATAACATGACCTAAAACCGGTAATAAATAGGCTATATCAACTCCTCCAGACTTAACATTTTGCTTGTACTCAAGCAAACTAAGCCTCTCAAAGAGGTTTTGAAAAGCGGAGACTCACATAATGTCTAAGTATAACTGTCACCTTACTTTGTTGCAACCACATCCTATTTAAGTCAATCACAGGGAAACTTTATATACCCTATCCTAGTACAGCTATCAAATCTAGTCTACCAGCAACTTAGCAAATACTAGCCTGACTCACATCTCTATTGAATTCATTTCTTTGCATTAAATAAAAGTGTAGACTTTACCTTGGGAGTATCGATCAAAGGACACATGGACTCTTACCTCTGCAAGTATTTGAACAACTAGGCACAAAGTCTTCACTTATTCTTTTCTTCCCCATTTTCTCTCTGAATCTTTTTAGATCTCAAACTTAATGGACAATGATGTTGATACAGTCCATCTTGCCATCTCATCTTGATTTTCTTCTTCTTTTTTTCTTTTGCTTTTTGGGCAAAGTTGTAGGCGAATAGTGGGGTCCTCGGTTATGTACCTACCCTCCCTTCCAACAATGTGTGATCGTTCCTCCAAATTAGAATAGTGGGATCATCGGTAATGTACCTACCCCTCTGCAACTCGGGAAATCATACCAATCTTTTAAGCTTTTAGGTAGATGCTGAGAAGAAAAAGAAAGGGAACCAAAGGGGCAATGACTTGTACCTACAGACTTGCATAAGGAATCAGATCCAGTGTATACCAAGCCCCAAAGCAAGCAAATGATGTCAGGATTAGTGTTGGAAATCAGATTCGATTCCTTCAAACTTTCTAAGCAAGTGTGATATAGTGACAGGATGATCCACTTTGGTATTTCTAGTAATCTCTGTAAACAACCTTCTAAAACTGGTGCTAAAGTGTGATTAGTCAATAATAAATCTTGATCATAGTCCCCTTCTTGACTCAATAATACTTTTTGGAAAACTTATATATATGACATGCGTGTTTTATTTGTTCTACAAGAGTATAAATATCCTAAACAAATCACTATCAAATTAACTCTAGTCCTTAACACACAAATAGTACTCTTGCTAAAAGAGATCAGGTGTAGTACTTAGGGATCGAATCCACAGAGAGCAATGGTACACAATCGATTTCTTATTTCTAAAGATTAAGCTAGGCGAATATATATATTGATGGCAAACAATCAGTTAAGGATATATTCCTTATCAAAGAGTAGAGATGCAATATGAAAATATGCTAATAATGCATATATGAAAATAATGCAAATATGAAAATAATGCAAATATGGAAATATTCTAATCAACTAAATTTTCTCCATCGATCGACGGTGATGGTTTACCATCGGTCAACACACACTTATAACCATCGATCGACACTCTTACATAGAGAGAGAGAGAGAGGCATCGAGTACTCTACCCATACTATTTACTTATGATTAAATTTTCCTAACCAATCCAAGACAAATTACACTGGGGACAGTGTAATTTAAGTCTCGGGGAGGTTCACAAATGCTATTTAAGTTGTTTTGAGTTTTATTATTGACTAACCACACTTTAACACTTTATTATGGTTTGCAGAGATTACTAGAGATAGCAAAGTAAATCATCTTGCCACTATATCACACTTGCTTAGAAAGTTTGAAGGAACATAAGCTGATTTCCAACACTAATCCTGACATTATCTGCTTGCTTTGTGGCTTGGTATACTCTGGATTGGATTCCTTCTGCAAAGTCTGTAGGTACAAGTCATTGCACCTTTGGTTCCACTCTCTCTTTCTCTTCAGCATCTACCTAATAGCTTAAAAGATTGAGATGACTTCCCGGGATGCCGAGGGGTAGGTAAATTACCTATGACCCCATTATTCTAATTCGGAGGAACGATCACACATCGTTGGAAGCGAGGGGTAAGTACATTACCGATGACCCCACTATTCGGCTACAACTTTTGCCCAAAAAGTAAAAGAAAAAAGAAAAGAAAAGAAAAGGAAAAGAAAAGAAGAGGAAAATAAAAAATGAGAAAGCAAGATGGACTGTATTAGCATCATTGTCCATTGAGTTTGACATCTAGAAAGATTCAGAGAGAAAGAGAGGAGAAAGGAATCAGAGAAGACTTTGTGCCTAGTTGTGCAGATACTTGCAGAGGTAGAGTTCATGTGTCCTTTTGGTGCGGCCATGGATAGGAAGACCTCTTACCAATCACACTTGAGGGATGATGGGTGGATCCTTGAGCCTGAGAAGCTCCATGACGTTGGGTGATCTTCACCATAGAGATATAAACTGCTATAGATTTGTTTAGTAACTCTTGAGACATACGATAACCCTTCTTCATGTCTAGGATGAATTACCGATGCTCACGCTACCTAGTGTGACAAAGAAACTTCTTCACCACATGAACAATGAGAGAGGTCCCCAAAGGGACAAGTTTGAAAGCCAAAAGCTCCGGTTTTATTAAATGAAAGCGTAGGTTACAATATGTTCTGCTTTTGGCTTTATATAGACAAGACAGAAAACCTTAACTAGAAAACCTTATCCTAGCTCTAAAAGGAAAAAACAAAACGAAATTCTAAGTTAAAAAGCCCTAATCCTATTCCTAATGGGTTTAGAAATCTCAAATACTACTCTTAGTTGGTTTACTTGAATAAGAAAAGCCCAAATACACTAAACAGTACAATTCGACCAAGTAAAGCCCATGGTGGCCTATCCTTGCTCTTTATAGGCTTATAAGCCCCCTTCTCAGCCAATAAAACCTTAGGTAAGTCCATGTTAAGGCATAGCTCGTCCTTGATTTACTCCTGGTCCAGTTTGCAAAAGAAGAGATCCTTCTTGATCCATAGAACATTCTGCACCATTGAACTCTGATGCAAACGCCATCTTTGTCCATTCTCTATGTGTTTCTTGCAATTTGGACATCTCTCCTTATTGATCTCGTGTAATCCATGCTGATGCCATGTCTGACTAAAAATATCAAAGGCTGCAGAACGACTAACCTTTGTCTCCTCTCTTTCCGTTATCTCTCTGATCAGATCATTAAAGCTTCTATACTGCCATTTAGATTGTGTCTTGATCACTCTCCTAGCTGCTTCATAGTTTATCTTCACATTCCTCAGGTTGAGGCTGGTCAGGATCGCACCATCCTCTACTCCTTTAAAAGGATTTGTCCTCAAATCTGAACCATCTAAGATAAACACATTCATATCCATCTCCTCATACATTGCTCTGGCTATAAAGACTCTTAGCATACAAGACATCTCAGAACGTAATGCTGGCTCTTCATGACTGACTAAGAACGTTTTACACACTCTGGTGGACGCACCAATCTTATATGGTTGAGAATAAGCAGATTCCAGCCATCTCTCAACCTAGTTCGATCCAAAATCAATGTGAATCGACTGACATGATTCTCCTGATCAGGAGGTCGTGTACAATGATCCCCATACTCACTCTTGAGTATAGGACTGTCTCTTTCCTCTGTTGGGTCATCCCTGGTCTTTCCACACTTTCCCACAAGCCAACTCAAGTCAGATTGTAAAGTGAAGAACTCGATTTTGAACTTGTCTTTTCAGAATACCCTTGCTTGTACCATTGATTGCGTGTGATACAAGCACTCCCTAGACCTCATATAAGCATGAATCACATGTTGTCTTGGTCTAGGATGATGAGGCCAAAGCTGTAAGTCTTTAAGTAGTTGATGCAATTTGGACTTGCTTTCTTTCATCTTGTCTTTGCTGTTGATTTGAGCTACAATACCCCCTCCTCCTTTAAAAGGATTTGACCTCAAATCCTGCTCTTTTAAGATGAGTGTTTCGTGCATAGTCAGCTCTGTTGTTGCTCTTTGCACCAGGATGTTGTTATTTCTCTTAAACTCACATAGATTTCCTCCTTGTTCAATCAAAGTCTCAGATGACTCCTTATGAACTATAAGCGCCACATCCTTCTTCTTTTGCTTTGGTTAGGTCGAGAATAGGACCACACAAAGCTCCTGGTACATTCTCCTCTTGTTCTAGTTGAAAGATTGAATGTTATCCTTGACAAGGAATAGCCAATGCTGGTTCAATCTCTGGTATCTTCTCAGTTTTGTTCTTAGCCGTTTGTGAGCATGGCTTAGAAGTTTTTTTCCTGATTTCTCAGTTGGTTTTAGATCTGGAGGTTTCAATCTCTCATGATCTGATTTCATTGGATCAATTACTACCAGACCCTCAAAGGCTTGCAACAAATCTTTCTTGAGGTCATCTTGGAATTGTTGCTATACAAATATGCTATGTATGCACTAATATTTGCTTTCTGGACGAGATTTTGTTTTCTCTTGTATTGATTGTAGACCACGGCTGTTAGGTCTTCCAATTGTTGTTCAGTAAAGATGAGAGTCTGGTTTATTGCAACTCTCTTCCCTGTTGCTTGTTTTTTTTGCCTTATCTTCATGTTTCCTATAAGAAGACACTGAACATTGCTGGATAGATGATGGAATTCGTGATCCTAGTTGAAGATCATCAAACCCTAACCCCCCCCCCTCCAAGGAGCAGCACTCGAACGGAACTCCATCGGAAGTCTTCTCAAGAAATATTGCATGTTCATGGATAGAGAAACCTCTGACATCGAAATTTTGATATTAGCCCAAGAGGAAGAAGAATCTCTCCGCGACTTCATGAATCTGTTCAAGATCGTCATGTCAAGGGTCAACGAAATCAGCGATAAAGTGGCTATCTGGTACAAATCCAAATTCAAAAAATGGATAACTCTCGAATAGCCATGCACGATCCAGGATTCTCTCCATAAGGCCACATACTATATCATCATCGAAGAGGAGATGAAAGTCCTGTCGCAGAAACATAAGCTGACAAAAGCATCTGCGAAAGACGCAAGCACCAGAGCAGAAGTTGAAAAAGAAAAACCCTCGTAACAACAAATACTTCCACTACGAGGAAAAAGAGATCCACGGACGGCACAACTATGCCATTAAATCCACACCGGAGCAAGGAAGAAAATCGGAACTACATGGACCCGATATTCTAGCTACGATGAAAATACCTTATGCGAGTTTCACAAGGCAAGGAGCCACTCCACGATTAACTGCAAAGTTCTCGGTGCGAGGCTAACGGCAAAATTGTTTGCAGGAGAGATCTCGGAGGTGACTGGTATGAAATATCTCACACGAGATACCAACTATCCGCCAAAAACCAATCAAGCCCCGCCAGCAGAAAACGCTCCCCAAGGGAATCGATCAGGCGAGAACGGAAAACAAAGAAGAAAGCCAGATGACAGAGACAATGGCAACAAATCATTGCAGTGTAAACATGATCATCAGAGGATCACAGTACTGCCACGACACTATCTCATCGATAAGGGCTTATCAACGAAAGCGGAGACATTTGCAAACTGGTCTCCGCCCCAAGATGTCCCGAACGACACGATCACCTTCGACGAACATGAGACCCTCATAATCGGCAACCTCATAGTGATCCACTCGTAGTCGATCTCGTGATAAAAGATCTCAACGTCTCCAGGGTCCTTGTAGACACCGGAAGTACCATCGACGTTATCTTTCGCAATACTCTCAGAAGAATGAACGTCGATCTGACCGAGGTCACACCAACGGAGGCAACTCACTGGCTTCTCTGGTACTACGTCAATGACCCTCAGATCAATTAAACTCTCGGTCATGGCCAAAGAAGTAAAAATAATCGTTGATTTCGCAGTCATCTATCATCCAGCCATCTACAATATGATCATGGGAACACCTTGGATAAACTCCATGAAGGCAGTCCCGTCGACCTAACACCTGAGCATCAAGTTCTCGACTCCGAACGAAACTGCGGCAATCTGGGGCTGCCAAAAACAGTCACAATTTTGCTTCCTAGCAGAGCATAAGGTGAGGCAGATCATGACAACATCCATGGCTAAACATAAACAAACGAAGATAACTCAGCCCTCAGTTGAAAACGCTTCCGAAAAAGATGGTCCGACACCTACTCAAGAAACGGCTGCAGAAAAGAGAAACAAACAAACTTCCGAGCCCAACGCTTCCAACAACCCGGAAAGTCTACTCCATGAAAAATCTCCGATTCGATAACAGTCAACTAGACTAACGCGATCAACGCAACCATGCCAAACAAGTAAAACACTAACGGCAACAAAATGAACTACGAGATGGCTCTATCCCGGAAAGGGTACGTAGGCAACTCATTGCAGGACGAGTTTGGCTGTCCCTCTCTCAGAAACGGGGGGAGTGGGTACGTATATGTATACTCGTATACTCCCACATTTTAAATTTTCGCCTTTGTACTCAATATTTTTTACAGCCAATGCTCTATAATAAGACAACGCAATATGATTCCCAAAAAATCGCACAAATCTCTTTCATTACAGCGAAACTCAATCTCGCAAATTACTTTACAGCCAAACCAGCAATCCATGATTCGCCCATAAGTAAGAGCAAACAATTATCGTATAACCCAGAAACGAAAATCATACGAAAAAGAAATTCAAAGGTCAAATGGTTAAACTAAACCTTTTAACACTTTCAAACACGTTACAAGATCAAACGAGATCTTCGATCAAAACACGAAATCACTTCACCAAAAGGAAGAACATATTTTCGAAAAAAGCGAGGCATCGCAGATTTTCGAAAATTTATTTCTGACAACTCGAACTAAACTACTAAAACAGTCCTCAACACGACTATAAATTAAACAACGAACACGAGTTAGAAAAGACAAGTAATTGCTCTTACATCACAATCTTCTACTGGCCCCAACGGAAAAAATCAACTGTTCTCAAACGAACGCTTAGCCCGACCGACATGCTCCTCTCATAGAATTGTTCCTCATACATCCGACACAAGGATAAGTGTGCTCTAGAGTCCAATATTTTGGTCAGTAATTTCGAGACTTTTAAACTGTCCAGATGTTGATATGTGGTGAGGTAAATATGATTAGAGTTGAAGATTTTAGACTTGAGGAAATTTGGAGAAGATTGAGTTTTGGGTTAACTACGCCGTACAGTCCGCACGGGTCGACCTTATAGTCCATACGGGTCGATTGTACAGCCCGTATGGGTCGACGGTACATCGACGAGAGGCAAAGTTCACGCGGATCGGGTAAAATGGTAACTCGGCTGAATTGAACTTGGATACTTTACTGATCCGAACATTGTGGAAGGAAGGAGAAGAAACCTAGACAGGCTGTCATAGGATGGAAAGGTAAAGGTATCTTGGTCCAAGATTCCAAGAAACGAAAGCATGTTAAGCACTTCATTGGACAGTTTTAAATTGGACGCTCCTCCTCGTTTGACTACACACGCTCAACCTTATCTATTGTTCATCAAGCTTTTGTAATCCACTCTATATATATTGTAACCTCATCATTAATAAAACTTACACAGTTCTTAAGCATTCTCAAATTCTCTTAGTCATGGTTCCTTATTAGTCTCGGATTTGTTTAAGTCTTCCATTTAATATTTCTTAAAGTCTCTCTAGAACTCTATCTAATTTCAGATTCTCTAAACATTTTATGGTATCATAGCCAGGTTGCTCATAATTTGGGGTGGATTCGCAAGAAGACTGAAGAACACACCTTTTATTCTCATCTTTTCTCAAGACATTCAAAGATGGACAATAACAAGGCTGTAGTTCCATTTACTCTAAAAGGACGAAACTATTTTTTGTGGTCTCTGTTGGTGAAGACTGCTGTAGGGAGTAAGGTTTTGTGGGGACATATCATTACTCATGATGAAGATGATGAGGAGGTTGTCACAAGTGATGAGGACAAATGGGAACAAGAAGAATTGCTGGTAATGTCCATTCTTCAGAACTCGCTTGATCCCTCAATCTTGGAAGCTTATTTCTACTGTGAGAAGGCAAAGGATATTTGGGAAACTCTCAAGAAGGTGTATGGGAACATCTATAACTTGAGCAGAGTTTTTGAGGTACAAACGGCTATTAACAATTTGGTTCAGGAGGACATGGAGTTTACAAGACACTTGGGAAAGTTCAGAGCTTTATGGTCGAAGTTGGAAATATTGAGACCAAGTAACACCAACCCCGATGAGCTAAACAAGAGAAGGGAACAAGACAAGGTCTTCAACCTCTTGCTTACCTTGAACCCTACCTACAATGACCTCATCAAACACATTTTGAGATCCGGGAAATAACCTGATCTTGAGGAAGTGTGTGCACAAATCCAGAAGGAACAAGGGTCCCTTGGGCTCTTTGGAGGCAAAGGATAACTCTCCCTAGCCAATCCAACTAATGCATTTGAAGATTGATCAAGCTACACCTATGACCATTCATTGTAACAACCAAGCTGCCATACACATTGCTTCTAACTCAGTGTTCCATGAGAAGACCAAACATATTGACGTGGATTGCCATAAGGTGAGGCAGATGATTGTTCAAGGACTCATATTCTCAGGCTATACTAGAAGTGAAGATCAAATAGCTGATGTGTTTACCAAGGCCGCAAGACAGAAGACAATGGAGTCCATTCATATTCAGTTAAAACTCATTGATCTCACCAGAAGTAGCTAGTCCCCTTAGTCATGAGGTCTTCACTCTTTTTCCCTCGTCAAGGTTTTATCCCAATGGGTTTTCTTTGATAATGATGTGATCATGGACCAGCTCAACAAGGAGGATGATGTATCAAGGAATGCACCCATGGACCAACCAACTGATGAAGATACCTTAGCCATTCCAGAAGGTCCCATGACCCATTCTAGAACCAAGAAACTAAATAGAGCCATTGGAGGATTACTTAGATTCGTATGGAAACAAGAAGAAGGTCTTGGAAAAAGATTGATGATACGAGATACCTTGATCACCATTCAAGGTATCTCCTCATCTAGCTGATTTAGTACTTATGCAAAGTACTTGTGTGTGCTCTTTTCCTTGCTCTCGGTTTTTTCCAAAGAGGTTTTACGGAGGAAGGTTTTTAATGAAGCCACAAGCTGCTTTAACACATCTCCTAGGTGCTAATATCGGTCTAAACCTAAGAAGACTACCCTATCTATTTAACTTATGTTATGTTTAAACTATAGTTTTTATTTCATTATGTTTTCGAAACCTAAGGAGCGTCTTCCTTGGTTTCTATCTAAACTCTTGCATCCCTCATTCTGAAAAAGGCAGTCTTTTAATCAAACCTTTTGTCTTCTCTCTTCTCTTTGTCGAGTGTAAGAGCTTGCTGGTGAGTCATATCCGGAAACTAAGGGTTCTAGTTTGGTGTGTCATATCCGATCTATTTACTAGGAGTATCAAGGAGTCCATCCACACCTCTTTGAGTCACCAATCGATCCACAAACCTTGGTAAGCTTGAGCCTTTGGCTCGTTTGTGCAAGGATCTATCTTAAACAATCCAAAGAAGCATCCTAGGAGTGTGTTAAGTGGTATCAGATCTACTCTGGAAGGGGAGTTCTCGTTTTCCCTTGTAGTTTTCGATTGATGTTTTAATATTCTATCAAATCTGTTGATCGATCTAAAGTTTCCTTGTGTTTGTCAATTGATCTATTCATCCTTGTGAGTTCTATTGATAAATCTGATCGTTTGATTGTTAAAACTGATTGATCTAAACGTGTGTTCATCGATTTAGTCTTTGATTGATTCATCTACTCTTTTGATTGTTATTGATCATTGTTCTTTGTTCTGAAAATCGATTGATCTATTCATATACCTGTCTTAAATCGATAGATCTCTGATTATTTTGTGGAAAGTTAATTGATTTACAAGTTTTAATCCCAGATCTTTGAAAACCTTTTCATATACTTGTTGTTTACGTTACAAGTTTGTATGATCCAGAAATCTAAAAGTTCATTTGTGATTTGATCCACTCTGTTGATTCATAGATCATCAAACTGTATTAGATTCATAATCGATTGTGTCTTTGATTGTTTCTGATCCTTTTTTGAACAAATCTTTTGGTGTGATCGATTTGAATTATATTTTCTTGCTGATCAAGTTTGCTTGAATACTTGTGTCGAGTATTGTTACTTGCTTTGAATCCTTTTACTGGGCGAGTGTTTGATTTGTACCAGGTAACAATGGGGAAATGAATCAGATGAGGAAGCTGCGCTTATGAGAAGGAACAAGCTGTTGATGGAAGCCATGACAAAATAAACTCAATCAGACTATGATCTCAACCATGGGAGAGTTGAAGAAAGCTAACATGAAGGAGTGGCGAGATAACTTATGCAAGAGATCAGACAAGCTACTAGTCAAGGCAATAGCAATGAACCAAGAAGAGAAAGGGCAAACCCAACTCGACAAGAACATCCTGGGACTGAAGAGACTGATAACTACTATGAGCACCATAGCTCTTCTTCTAGATGAAGCCAAAGAAGGCAAAGGCGTGAACATGAAGGCAGGGCAAACCAAAGAGATGAGCTAGCTGGTTTGAAGCTAAAGATCCCTCCTTTTCATGGTAAATCTGATCCTGATGCCTATCTCGAGTGGGAGAAGAAGATTGAACTCGTCTTCAACTGTCAGCAATACACTCAAGCCAATTGCTGCCACTGAGTTCTATGACTATGCTATAGGTTGGTGGGATCAGTTGGTTACCAATAGGAGGCGTAATCAGGAGTATCCGTTTGAGTCTTGGCAATAAATGAAGTCTATCATGCGCATGAGGTTTGGTCCAAGCCATTACCACCATGACCTCCACCAAAAACTAAGAAAACTCACACAAGGTTCACAGAGTGTAGATGAGTATTACCAAGAAATGGAGCTGTTGATGTTGAGATCTTGTATATCTGAAGATAGGAAAGCTACAATGGAACGGTTCTTGGGAGGAATTAACTGAGAGATACAAGATAGTGTGGACATGCAACACTATGTGGAGAAAGAAGACATGCTTCATATAGCTATTCTTGTGGAGCAACAACTCAAAAGGAAGACTCACTCTAGATCCGGTTATGGAACAACACGGTTTCAAATTTCTAAAGAGGAGAAACCAAGTTTTCCCAAAGAAAACAAACCATACCAGAAGGAAGAATCAAGGCCAATTAGCATCTTTAGCAAGGAAAAAGGAAAGACCGAGGCAACCAGTTCAAGGGCTAGGGATGTTAAGTGTTTCAAGTGCCAAGGAAGAGGGCACTATGCTAATGAATGTACTAACAAAAGAGTGATGATACTCCTTGACAATGGCGAGTTGGAATCTGAAGATGAGGCCGAGATAGAAAGGAAGCACAACTCTGAAGAAGAGTATGAAGAAGAGCCTATCCGGGGAAAGTTGTTGGTTACTAGGAGGACCTTAAGCTTGCAATCTAAGACAGAAGAACTTGAGCAACGAGAGAACTTGTTCTACACAAGATGTCTGATCCAAGGGAAGGTATGTAGCCTAATAGTAGACAGAGGGAGTTGTGTCAATGTGGCTAGTGAGACAATGGTGAGGAAACTTGGGTTGAAGATTCAGAAACACCCTCAGCCATACCGGTTACAATGGCTCAATGAGGAGGGTGAAATGAAGGTATCCAATCAGGTTATGGTACCTCTTGCTATTGGTCGGTATGAAGATGAAGTTCTATGTGATGTCCTACCATGGAAGCTGGTCATATACTCCTTGGACGGCCATGGCAATCTGATAGAAGAGTGGTACATGATGGATACACCAACAACCATTCCTTTGAATTCAAAGGAAGGAAGACAGTCCTTGTTCCTCTAACTCCTAAGGAAGTTCACCTCGACCAACTACAACTCCAGGAAAAGAAGGAGATCTACCTTCCACCCATTCAAACCAAGCAACAAAGCTTTTATGCCAAGTCGGGTGATATCAAAAGAACTCTCTATTTAAAACAATCCGTTCTATTACTTGTTTTTAAAGAAACACTCTTGAATGTTACTGAGCTTGTACCGGTGTATCCGAGTGAACTTGTGACTCTTTTACAGGAGTATGATGATGTCTTTCCAGAGGATAGTCCCATAGGTCTCCCACCAGTAAGAGGGATTGAGCATCAGATAGACTTTGTCCCTGGATCCACACTTCCAAACCGACCAGCTTATAGAACCAATCCAGTGGAGACTAAAGAACTTCAAAGGCAAGTAAAAGAACTGATGGATAAGGGCCACATCCGAGGGAGCTTGAGCCCATGTGCAGATCCAGTTGTTCTTGTACCTAAGAAAGATGGTAGCTGGAGCATGTGGGTTGATTGTAGAGCAATCAACAACATAACAGTGAAGTATCGCCATGCTATTCCTAGATTAGATGATATGCTTGATGAATTACATGGTTCTAGCATCTTTTATAAGATAGATTTAAAAAGTGGATATCATCAAATTAGGATGAAAGAGGGTGATGAATGGAAAACTGCAATCAAAACTAAACATGGTCTATATGAATGGTTAGTTATGTCATTCGGGCTACCAAATGCACCTAGTACATTTATGAGATTGATGAACCATATCCTTAGGTCTTTCATAGGCATTTTGTTGCGGTTTATTTTGATGACATCCTAGTCTATAGAAAACGCTTTGAGGATCATTTAGGTCATCTTAGGGCTGTTGTTGATGTTTTAAGACATAAAAGCTTTATGCTAATCTAAAGAAGTGTACCTTCTGCACGGATAACTTGTTTTTTCTAGGATTTGTGGTAAGTGCAGATGGGGTTAAGGTGGACGAGGAGAAGATTAAGGCCATGAAAGACTGGCCAAGTCCAACCACAGTAGGAGAAGTAAGGAGTTTCCATGGGCTTGCTGGATTCTATAGGCGCTTTGTGAAGGATTTTAGCACCATAGCAGCCCCTCTGACTGAAGTTATCAAGAAAGATGTTGGATTCAAATGGGGAGAAGCACAAGAAACTTCCTTCCAAACACTTAAAGAGAAGCTTACTCAATCTCCTCTCCTTATACTTCATGATTTCTCCAAAACGTTTGAAATTGAATGTGATGCCTCAGGAATTGGTATTGGTGCTGTGTTGATGCAGGATAGGAAGCCTATAGCATACTTCAGTGAGAAACTTGGAGGAGCCACTCTCAAACATGTTACATATGACAAGGAGCTATACGCATTGGTGAGGGCCTTGCAAACATGGCAACAGTACCTATGGCCTAAAGAGTTTTTCATCCATACTGACCATGAGTCCCTCAAGTACCTAAAAGGACAAAGTAAGCTTAGCAAAAGACATGCAAGATGGGTTGAATTTATTGAGACATTTCCCTATGTCATCAAATACAAACAAGGTAAGAATAATATTGTTGATGATGCACTATCTCGAAGGTATGTTCTCTTATCTACTTTAGATGCTAAGTTACTAGGCTTTGAACAACTCAAAGATATGTATGAAAATGATCCTAATTTCAAAGAATCCTATAAATCTTGTGAAAAGGTTGCTACGGGTCACTACTTTAGGCATGATGGGTATTTATTCTATGACAATCGCCTTTGTGTACCTAATTGTTCTTTGAGAGATTTATTTGTCAGGGAATCCCATGGAGGAAGTCTAATGGGGCATTTTGGAATTGCCAAAACTCTTAAGGTCTTGCAGGATCACTTCTTTTGGCCGCACATGAAGAGAGATGTTGAACGAGTTTGTGGAAGATGTGCAACTTGCAATCAAGCTAAGTCTAAGGTTCAGTCCCATGGTTTTGTACACTCCTCTATCCATTCCTTATCATCCATGGAATGATATATCTATGGATTTCATTGTAGGACTGGCTATAACTAGGACTTGAAAAGATTCTATCTTTGTTGTGGTAGATAGGTTTTCTAAAATGGCACATTTCATAGTTTGCCATAATACTGATGATGCATTGCACATAGCCAACTTATTCTTTAAAGAGATAGTCCATTTGCATGGCATGCCTAGAACTATAGTGTCAGATAGAGATGATAGGTTTCTAAGCTATTTCTGGAAGACCCTTTGGTCTAAGCTAGGCACTAAGTTGTTGTTTTCTACTACTTGCCATCCACAAACTGATGGACAGACTGAGGTAGTTAATAGGACCCTAGGAACCCTCTTACATGCATTCATCAAAAAGAACTTGAAATCATGGGAAGACTATTTGCCTCATTGTGAATTTGCATACAATCTTGCTATGCATTATGCTTATAAGTTTTCACCATTTGAAATTGTTTATGGGTTCAATCCCACCTCTCCTTTGGATCTAATGCCTTTACACGAGTATGAAAGAGTTAGTCTTGATGGGAAGAAGAAAGCAGAGATGGTGCAACAAATCCATGAACAAGCAAGGCGCAATATTGAAGAAAAGACCAGCAATATGTTAAACAAGAAAACAAAGGAAGGCGTGAGATGGTCTTTGAAGTAGGTTACAAAGTGTGGGTTCACCTTAGAAAGGAGAGATTTCCAAATGAAAGGAAGTCCAAACTAATGTCAAGGATTGATGGTCCATTCGAGATCATTAGGAAAATCAGCAACAATCCCTACATGCTGGATCTCCAAGGTAAGTATGATGTATCTAATAGCTTCAATGTTACTGATTTGGTTCCTTTTGTGGCAGATGAACCAGATTTGAGGACAAATCCTTTTCAAGTGGGAGAGGATGATGTGATCATGGAACAGCTCAACAAGGAGGATGGTGTATCAAGGAATGCACCCATGGACCAACCAGCTGATGAAGATGCCTTAGCCATTCCAGAAGGTCCCATGACCCCTTCTAGAACCAAGAAACTAAATGGAGCCATTGGAGGATTACTTAGATTCGTATGGAAACAAGAAGAAGGTCTTGGACAAATCTTGGTAATATGAGATACCTTGATCACCATTCAAGCTATCTCCTCATCTAGATGATTTAGTACTTAGGCAAAGTACTTGTGTGTGCTCTTTTCCTTGCTCTCGGTTTAGTCCCAAAGAGGTTTTACGGAGGAATGTTTTTAACAAGGCCACAAGCTGCTTTAACACATCTCCTAGGTGCTAATATCGATCCAAACCTACGAAGACTACCCTATATATTTACCTTATGATATGTTTAAACTATAGTTTTTATTTCATTATGTTTTCGAAACCTAAGGAGTGTGTTCCTTGGTTTCTATGTAAACTCTTGCATCCCTCATTCTGAAAAAGACAGTCTTTTAATCAAACCTTTTGTCTTCTCTCTTCTCTCTTCTCTTTGCCGAGTGTAAGAGCTTGCTGGTGAGTCATATCCGGCGACTAAGGGTTCTAGTTTGGTGTGTCATATCCGATCTATTGCCTAGGAGTATCAAGGAGTCCATCCACACCTCTTTGTGTCACCAATCGATCCACAAACCTTGGTAATCTTGAGCCTTTGGCTTGTTTGTGCAAGGATCTATCTTAAACAATCCAGAGAAACATCCTAGGAGTGTGTTAGATAAGGTTTTTAATGAGGAAGATCTCATGGCTTCTAAGCTTGACGGGTTCCCTTGGTTAAGATTGAGGGGGAGTATTAGGTTGAAGATATGAGATTTGAGGACATTTGGAGAAGATTGAGTTTTGGGTCGACCAGTTCGTACGGGTCGACCACACATCGACCAGAGGAAAAGTTCACCCAGATCGGGTATATGGTAACTAGCCTGATTTCACCTTGGATACTTTACTGATCCAAACATTGTGGAGGTAAGGAGAACAAAAGCCTTGACAGGCTTTCAGAGGCTGGAAAGGTAAAGGTATCTTGGTCCAAGATTCCAAGATACCAAAGCATGTGAAGCACTTCACTGGACGTTTTCAAATAGGACACTCCTCCTCCTTTGACTATTCACGCTCAAACTTATCTATTGTTCATCAAGCTTTTGTAATCCACTCGATATATATTGTAACCTCATCATTAATAAAACAGACAGTTCTTAGACATTCTCATAGTCTCTTAGTCATGGTTCCTTATTAGTCTTGGATTTGCTTAAGTCTTCCATTTAATCTTTCTTAAATTCTCTCTAAAACTCTATCTGAACTCAGATTCTCTAAACATTTTACCGGGGAGATACTCGATTCCCGATCAATGCAAATCACATAAGCCGAGAACTTATCGCAGATTTAATACCAAAACGAAAGCAGGTCGAAATCGTAAAACGGATCATGTAAATCGTGAAAACCCGCGTACTCTAAGTCTGAAAATAAACCTAGGTCATACCCTAAAACTCCACTCTTAACTCTCAAAGGAATAGTATCATTGATACGAGATAGAAAAACTTGCCTCTTCGTTGATACTTGGACGTTCATAAACTTCTCAAAAATCCTACGTCTCAAAAATTGTCGTCCTAACATAACTACAAGTATCGCGATCCGCTAGAATGAAGGAAATGAGGAGTGCTCACACTCTCTCGTTCTCATGACGCTTTGTTCGTAAAAAAGATAAGGCTACGAAACGAAGATATATTCAAAGGCCCTAAGGGGAAAAAAGCGATACATAGCATAAATACGAATGGGAACATGCTCCCGTCAAATACAACTACCCTTCATGAGCTATAAACAAAATTACAAGAGATCAAGTAATCATTGACACCGAGCGGAGCGGGAACCTGATCCACCTTGACATCTTCTCCCGGTGCAGCAGGTCCAATTTCCTCCGAGTCCGGAGAAACGAGGAGAGGAGCCCAGTGTTCCCAAATCCTCCCTTCGAGCTCAAGGATCATTGGCTTCGTGTTAGCCAGATTGGCAAGATGCCTTGAAATCTTCATCTTCTCGGTTTCAAAATCATAGTCATCGACATGTGTGCGCCACAGAGCACCTACAGAGCCTCGGCACTCGCGGTAGTCTCCAAAGGACTTTTGCACTTGCTTGAACTCCCCGAAGTCAGACGCAAACCAAGTCGAGCGATCGTTCAGGATCGAGGCCATCTCCCTCCTTCCAGCTCGATGTGCACGACGGAGACTTGAAGCTCGCTCCCGTTCAAGGTCCTTATCACGCAGAGAGTTCACCTCGCACTTGCCCTTCAAACATGCAATCTCCTTCTCGGCCATCTTGACCTGAAACAGAGCTGTATGAGCTTCCAAACAGCTCGCCCTAAGATCCTCGTCCATCACGTGGAGGCCCTGCAGAAATTTCTTCAAATAATAAGAGGGAAAACCCGACAAAAAAATAAAACAAATACGAAAACTAACCCCCATGCATAACAATGATGCCTCCGCAAACTTCTCCGATCCAGCGGAGTCTTTGCTACCCACAGGCTGACCCGACAGAGCGTTGAGCGAGGAAAGATAGGCATCAAGGTCGAACCCACCTCTGAATGGCGGCAGTAAGGTTAGACTGGTGCCGCTTCCATCTCTAGGAAGAAGATGTCGATACCACTGATATGATCAAATTAACCCTAGAGCAACTTTACTCTCTAAAATACGAGGTTCAACTGTAGTACTTAGGGATCGAATCCACAAGGAGTGTGGGGACAAAATAAACTCAATATAGTTGCGATTAAGCTAGGCAAATAGATTATAGAGCAGTAAATAAAGCAGAACAGTTGGTTGATTGATTGATTGGTTTGTAAGCAATAATAATAAATAGATGAATCTAGGGTTTTCAGATAGTAAATTATAATGGATAGAGAAGCCAAGGAGTTTTCAATCATAGAAGAATTCAATTAGTAAAGATATTATAAGTTATATATATCCTATGGCTAAGCTAAGAGTCTACAACTTTCGTGTGCAAACTCGGAATGACCGTCGATCGATGGTATGCAAACGGTATCAACCGATGGTTTCTTTATCAAAAATTAAGTGATCAGGTTTGATTTGTTCACTTAGAATCACTAGACCATTCTCTCGATTTTCCCTAATAACTTAAGCTCATCAGATATATTCAAGTATTGATCACGCAATCACACAGTTCTCAGTATCCTAATATCATGGTTCTGATTGCTAATCAAGAACATAAGCAATAAGTACAAATCAGATGATAGATCTAATAATCACTCTAGCAATATAATTCAACAAGACATTTAATAAACCTTAAATCTAACAAGGTGACTACTCAGACACGATAAAAAAAATCATAGATGAATAGAATAGAAATCAATTATAAAACACAAGGATTTCCAGGAGGACTCTGGAGGAGTTCTTCCCTTATCTCCTAACTATAGAACTATGAATAGAATAAAGCGTAGAAAGTGTAGCCGTCAACAATGGCATAGAAAACACATAAATAGGGTTTTGGGTCGTTGAGGGGTATTCAGGTAACATGTGGTGGCTTCTGGGTGGTCTTGAAATATACTCGGCTCGCGTTCTAGGATCACCTTCGTCTCCTCGGCAGCTTCATCTCGCGAGGCAGACAGACCACTCATTATTAAAACGTGCATAACTTCTGGTATTGGATGATGATTGACCTCAAACTGGTGGCATTGGAAAGCTAACTCAAAGCTCTATATTGTATCAAAATATCAGATCATTCTTACCATGGGATGATCTCCATCCATAGGCGTATGTGCAGTTCTGCACTTCAAAAGGCTCCAAAATCACCAAAGTTCTCCAAAACATACCTAAACCTGAAAACATGATAGGGTCTTATATTTACCACTTTTACAAAATTCTTGATGATGTTGAAGCAACTAAATAAAGGAAGAATAATGAAAGGTGGGACAGGCTCATTGAAGATTGGCAGAAGAAGGAGGAACTGAACACTCATGCCAAGAAGCCAGATATTCATGTCCAACATATAGAAGAGGTTACACAGAAAGGTGATGAACGTCATGGAACAGAGTCGAGAAGAGCGGGAGAAGAAGATATTTGTGTTTTGACCTCAGCATTGATCGACACTACAATCTCAGCATCGATCGGCACGAATACCTCAGCATCGACCGAAACCAACCCCTGTTGTCAATCGACACCACTTAAAATCCCTGAAGGATCGAGTTGTCTTAAGGATATTACAGACTCGACACCAAATAGCACCGATGTATCAGGTTGCTATCCTCCCCTGGATAAAGACATAGAGATCACCATGGAAGATTTCTTAGAACTAGAAGAATTTTCGGAGTTAGAGGATGGAGAACAACTTGAATATTTAGATCATGATAAAGAGATCACTATGGACGATTTCTTGGAGCTAGGGGATTTCTTGCAGAAATTGGATGAAGTACAGCCTGAAGAGTTGGCTCAGGACTCGGATCAGAAGCTCAGCACACTTCGAGAAGAGATTTGGAGACTTCACTAATAGCTGGAGTCGATTTGCACCCACCCGATTGCGCCGATCGACAGCCACCATATTGCATCGATCGACGCCCACTTGATGACATTGATCGACACCTATGGTTCGACAAACAACCAGGTTACATGATTGAACCAGAACCAGTTATGGAGAGAATGCACAAGTCTAAGGCCTCACACCCTATTGTCCTAGAACATCAATGACCACATATCTGCTTAGAAGAAGCTGCAGGTTTTCACGAAAGAGCGGAGATGGTACATGACCCCGTGAAGTTTGTGGTTCCCTATGCTGTCTTTGAGGTTGAATTTCCTATCCCACCAGATAGAAGTATGCATCTGGATCCCTACATTGGTGTATTTGATGTTCCTCTGCATGGAGTAGTTTCTCAAAGAGGATTGATGTATGAAGGTGATGTTAACCAAGGACCATCAGTACAAGTATCGATCTACACCACCATTAGAGAATAGATCGTCGCCACCATTGGAGTATCGATTGACAACAACATCAGAGTATCGATTGGAACCCTTAAAGTGTCTCAATATGCAGAGACAGAATCAGCCAAGTCTTGGGGAAGGAACAGAAAAAAGAATGAGAAGAAGAAGAGGAATTGGAAGAAGAAGACGAAAAGGACCAAGGGTGGTCCTAAGTTATCATCGATTCCCCACTTCTCAGATGGTGTCATAAGTACAGAGTGCGCAGCATATGCTTCTCACAACCGTTTGCAATGCTTCGAGCACTCCTTATTGCTGAGATGAGGGAAAAGGAGAAGAGTTTATGGAGGCTTTCACAAAACGTGTGATGAAGCTGAAGATATTGGACATTGGGACTTGTTTTGGAACAAGTTATCAATTTCAGCAGGACTGAATCAGAGT
Source organism: Moricandia arvensis (assembly GCA_905132765.1). Taxonomy (NCBI): domain Eukaryota; kingdom Viridiplantae; phylum Streptophyta; class Magnoliopsida; order Brassicales; family Brassicaceae; genus Moricandia; species Moricandia arvensis. The sequence continues at coordinate 31,899 of CAJHQP010000831.1, read as the reverse complement.
TCCAAACCGTCAAGCTAAAGACTATAAACAAGTGCTGAGTGGGAGGCAACCCACTGTTAGTAACTTTTAAATATTTTTTACTTTCATTTATTACTCATTTTTCGTTTATGCTTTATTTCAGGTAAAAAAACGAGGAAGAAGAGTTTTGCACCGGAATCGATCGATGGCTGGCCAGCGTCGATCGACTGAGCATCAAGAGTATCGATCGACACTCAACTTTGCTGATCAACACTCCTATCCGACAGCAGGTATAACTCGATTTTCCTTGTTAAATTTTTACTTAGGATTCATTTTCCACCAATCTCGGACTGTATAACACCGGGGACAGTGTTGGTTAAGTCTGGGGGAGGTTTACTGATATTGTGTTTTATTTTGAGTTTTATTCTTATATGTTTTTATTAAAAGTTTTATAGAGTCAAGAAGGATATTATGATCAGATTTTTATTTTTCTTGTACACTAACCACTCTATAGCACCATTCTTAGACTTGTTGATTGCAGAGAGTACTAGAGATACCAAAGTGGATCATCCTACCACTATATCACACTTGCTTAGAAAGTTTTAAGGAACCAAAGCTGAACTCCAACCTAATACTGTCTTAACTGCTTGCTTTGGGACTTGGCATACATTGGATCAGATTCCTCCTGCAAGTCTGGAAGGTAAGAGTCTGTGTGCTTCTGATTCCCTTCTCTCTCTCTCTTCGGCATCTATAAAAATAAATTATTGAGATGATTTCCTGAGATGATGAGGGGTAAGTACATTACCGATAACCCCACTATTCTAATTCAAATGAATGATCACACATTGTTGGAAGCGAAGGGTAGGTACATTATAGATGACCGCACTATTCGCCTAAACTTTGTCAAAAGGAAAAAAAAAGAAGAAAGAAAAATAAAAGAAAAATCGAAAAGAATATGAGAGAATGTTTGTATCACCAGCATTAATCATTGGATTTGAGATCTAAAAAGATTCAGAGAAGAGAGAAAAGAGGGAAGAAAGGGATCAGAGAAGACTACATGTGTGCTCATATTCTTTGCAGGGGTAAAAAGTCCATGTGCCTCTGATCGATACTCACAAGGTAAAGCCTACACATCTATTTATGCAAGAAATGAGGTTAGTCGAGGGGTGAGTCAGACTAGTATTCGCTAAGTTGTTGGTAGAATAGATTTGGTTGCTATACTAGGATAAGGTATACAAAGTTTTTGTAACATTAGCATGTATTTTATGTGATTGCAACATAGTAGAGGTGAAAAGGATGAGTTATAGATATTGTGAGTCCCCGCGTTTTCAAACCTCTTCCACATGTTTACCCTTGTTTTGCTTGAGGACACGCAAAAGGTTAAGTTTGGGAGAGTTGATATGGTTTGATATTTACCATTTTAAGGCCATGATATCAGCCCTATTTAGATTCTATTATGTTTCTGGAGTTGTATTAGAGTGCTTTCAGGTTCAGGTACGTTATGGAGTACTTTGGTGATTTTGGAGTTTTTTGAGATGAAGAACGGCCCAGATGCGTCAGACGTTTATCTATGGATGGATATCTTTCCACTGTGAGATTGAACTTATAGTTTGTCACAAGATAGAGCTTTAAGTAAGCTTTCTAATGCCACGGTTTTGAGGTCTATTTGACGGTTAGATCTAAATGTATGCCCGATTTACTAAAGAGTGGTTTGTCTGCCTCGCGAGACGAAGCTGTCGAGAAGATGAATGAGTATTGATCGATGGCACATCCTTGGTGTGGATCGATGGTGATCCCAGAAGACAGTCCCAACTTCTTTTATGGCTGACTCAAGCCCATAAGTCATCACAAATTATCAGAATACCCCTGAACGACTTAAAACTCTATTTATGTGTTTCTATGCCATTGTTTAGGCAACAAGCTTTATTTTTATTCATGGTTCTAAGTTTAGGAGAGAAAAGGAGGAACTCCTTCAGATTCCTCCTGGAACTCCTTTGGTTTTCTATTGATTTATAGTTTTGCTTTATATTCTATTCATCTATGATTTTTGTGACAATTATCATGTCTGAGTAGATCCATCTGCTAGGTTTAGGTTTTCAAGGGTATTGAGGGATTAGCCAAACAATGGAACTGCTAGGATGATTATTATATCTATCAATAGGATTGTTCATAATGCTTGTTTCTAGAGTAATTAACTAGAAACATGATCATAGGATAGTTAGGCGCACGCGAGACCATGGTTTATTACCTGAATATAATCTTGTTGAGCTAGGTTGTTAGGTCGTAATGTCTGACTTAAGCAACCATCGATCGACGCTAGTCTAATAGACGGTCAGTCTGAATTCACATATGAGAGTTGGAACAAGGACTTAGTGAATAGATTAGACTCGCAGCGAGAGCTGGTCATCTTTTACATTAGATATCGAGTTCTAGGATTGATACCCTTAGCTTCTATCCTCTATAATCCACTTTCCTGAAACTCTAAGTCTAGCACCCATCCTTCCATCAAACAACAAACTCCTTGATTTACTTTCCACTCTATATATTTTCTGACCTAGTGTGGTCTGAAACTAAAGTCCATTGTGTGAGATATCGAGTATTTGTGGATAGGATCCTTATGTATTGCAATCGATCTCTTATTTGAGAGAGTTTCTTTTGGAGTAATTTGAGCATGTCAAAACACTCTAAAACAACCCAAGACACAGATAATAGACTCTAAATAGGGGCCATAAAATGGTCTTAAAGTGGTAAATACTGGGACCTATCAACCACTCGTCAGTAGGAAGTTCTTCCCCCTCATAGGCAACATCGCCTTTGTCAGTGACGACTTGTTTGTTCTTGGGAGATCTCTTCCTTCACCTCACAACAGGGATATCATAGGCAACAAAATCATCCATGGCCGGATTCGAATTCTCCTCAACCACCGTGTGAGGTCGAGCTCGAGCCTGATGATACACAACTGCTGCTCGGTCTCGCTTTGAAATGAAGAAGCCTCAGTAAAATGGACCACCACGGAGAATGTCCTAACGATGAGCGTATCTGTGGGAAACGGGGGAAGAAGATCGGTAACTGCAAAACATAAATAATAGATAAGTGGTCAGACATCGACAAAAAGAGAAACGACCAAAGTGTCTGATCACGATACCCTTGGGACCCCATCTACGTCTAAAAATAGGGATACATTCTTCTGCGACCGAGGCACTATCTATGAACACAAAGAAGTAACGCTGATCCCAGCTGTAAAAATTGGACTTAAACGCCTTGATCACCTCAATATTTTTCCTCAGCCTGAGACAGTACCGGAGTGGCAAACTCATACCTTGGATATACAGAAAAGCCTCGAGGTAATCGACACTTAATTTCATCACTCGCTCATAGCTCAAGACCAGCAGCCCAACGAGGTGTTGTTGACCAACAGGTAAAAGTCGACTTATCGACAACTCGTAGCAGTCTAAGAATTGAACTATAACTTCCGGGATGGGAAACCATAGACGAAAAGATAGGATGTGTGCCTCGTAACACGTGAAGTAACCACAAGGGGGAGCATCGGCACTTTCGAAACTCTACCTCCTCTGGAACTCGACAGAAGTCTCTGATGGTGGCGAGGTAAGAAGGCCTACATTGACTCAGCCCATCGGCAGGAATTCTGAATTTGGGTCTCGCCGGATACCAAGGCTCATCTGGAGGCGGTACCATACCGCAAGTAGCTTTCTAGTACGCAAGCGCCTCTTTAGGGTCAACAGAATTGGCAAGAAATTGACTTCCGGAATAACCTCATCGTCCCGAACGTGTAAACTCTCGGGAAAGAAAGAAGAGGGCGATTCATTCTCCGATACTCTCTTTCTATAAGCCATGACAAAAATAACAAACAGAAAGAGATTTTCTACCTTAAAGACAGTTTCTTGTGGAAATGAGCACATGAGGAATCTTAAAACTTAGTCCACATACTTATAGGGAAATAATCTACTATTCACCCTAGGAATTTTTGATCATCAATTTCGCCTAAGTTACCCAACATACATAACACCTCACGAGAGGATCACAGCGATTCTCGCAAGTTGGGGGCTAACTTTTGGGGTCAAAATCAGTTACGACGGAATCGATGTTCTAAAATTACTGCAGGAACAATTTCTCTCTTCCAAGTAAAAGAAAACGAGAGAAAAAAAAGTGTTCGAGCACCTCATGGTCCTGTTCATCTGAGAGCCTCATCACAAATGGAAAAAAACAGCTCAAAGTCTCGCTACTAATGGCGACCAGACCTTGTCTCCCTCTCTTGTCGCCTCATGGCGACCACGCTCACTCTCTCGTCGCCTCATGGCGACCACGCTCACTCTCTCGTCGCCTCTAGCGACCAGACCCTCTCTCTCTCTCTCTCTCTTTCTCTCTTTCTCTCTCTCTCTCTCTCTCTCTCTCTCTCTCTCCCCCTCTCTCTCTCTCTCTCTCTCGTCGCCCTCGGGCAACCACTAACCCTCTCTCTTGTCGCATCATGGCAACCAGACCCTCTCTCTCTCATCACCTTTGGGTGACCACTCTCTCTCTCTCTCTCTCTTTCTTTCTCTCTCTCTCTCTCTCTCTCTCTCTTTCTTTCTCTCTCTCTCTTTCTCTCTATCTCTCTCTCATCGCCTCATGGAGATCAGACCATCTCTAGCCCTCTCGTCGCCCTCGAGCGACCACTCTCTCTCTCTCTCTCGTCGCCTCATGGCGACCAGAACATGTCTCACTCTCTCGCCGCCCTCGAGCAAACACTCTTACTCTCTCATCTCCATTAGGCGATGCCACACGGCCTTCGCTCGTCGTGTTCTCACAACTCTCTCTTTCTAGTTTTTCCCAAACTGCTTGACACGATTGGAATCAACGTTGAAATCTTATGGAGAGAATAGCAAGGACTCATTTTCTTATAGAAACTTCGAATCAACCGTATAAAACGACAACAGTTAATTTAAAAACATTGTTATCTCAACTATACGAACGGTTTTATTATTTGCGGAACCAAAGATACGGAACTAACAGCGTATAAAAATTTATTTCTCCGAAGGAAATCATTAAAACGCTTAAGCCATAAAACGGCCCGAAAAGGTCTAAAATGCAACAAAGGAACCATTTACAATTTCAGACGAGAATGAGCCCCATTAAAATGACGGTTTACCTACTATCCGTAGAAGATAAATGGAAAGAAGATAAATGTTAAGTTTCCAGATAATCATGGAAGATCTAGGAGAAAAGGAAGATTTCTGCGAAAAGATAAACTCAAATCGGGGCAGAAAAGGAAAGTTGACCAATCTTGGAGGGATACATAAGAGAGACCAGGGCGAGGGGACGCAGACACATAGAAATTCTCAGCAAAATACTGAGCACTTAGAGCAATATTAGGCAATTTTCATTTCTTGTTATCGAGCTGCAAATCAATATTAGGCAATTTTCATTTCTTGTTTAGAGGTCTTAGGTGGTTAGACTAGGGAACTCGCCAACAGCGTTTGGGGCCGAGGCTTTTACCTGTGTAAATGCTCATACGCAAATTCGAAATAAGATCTTCTTTTCTTTGTTTCGATTTACTTTATTGTATGTTTGAGATTTTGATCACTTGTTGTTTGGTTCAGCAGAAATCCAGAACCTCAGGGAAATTTAGGGTTTCTTAACTTTCTTCCGATTACGGAAATCAACGGTGTGAATTTTGGTTCCCAAATGTGATTTGGAAGAGACATACACTCCTCGATTTTTGATGCTAGATCCTCAACATTGAGACACGCGGCAAAAACAATAAGAAATAATCGGTAAATACCAAAAAACAAGAAGAAAAATCACAAACAACATAAATAATTGTGACACTCACTCCAATCTACCACATGACGCTCACAAGATCAATAGGTACCGAATTGCGGTTTTTTCACGAAGAAATATTTTTTCTCACTATCTGGTATCTTGTTGGGAGGTGTGGCAATAATTTGGGGGTTTCCAGAAAGTTGGTATATACCAATCTTTTTGGGAACTATTTTGAAAGACTTGACAGCCTCCAGAAACTGAGGGCTCATAGTCTGTCCAACCTCTCCAGCCAAAACAGCCAGCCCGATTATAGCTTGAATGCCGCTAACGACGAGTTGAGAGATCGCAATCTCGTGTCTCTAACAATAACGCACCAAAAGACGAAGAAGAGGTACCACAAGTGACACTCATCCATGAAAGATTAGTACATAGTAAAGTACCCGGAAGCGCGGACCACGAGCCCTCCCAAGCAGAAGGGAGAAGGAATTCAATCTCAGAGGAAATCTTCAGCTTTCTCCACAAATCGGAGATAGACTCCTCTTAACTCAAAGACTTTCAAGTATAAAATACCGGATGAAAAGGAACGCCATGATTCTCATAGAGATTCACAGGGGAACTTCCTATTTAGGTCAACATCTGAGCCCGACTCTGATGACGAGCTAGCTACTGCAGCAACCCTATGTCTCCTATGAATGGGGAACGACGAACAATATGCATATCGTCGTCCAACGAATGAGAATGGATCGCCAACGATAAAGGGACATCAGGAAGAAGGTCATCTAGCCAACAAATTCCCATCGAAAACAAAAGAACAGATTGAGAAAAATAGATAAGCAGTGAAAACAACGAAGAATTAACAAAAAAGAATAAAAAGCAGCTTAATGAAAGTGAAATCATTACTTACAACCAAAACCAATTCGTATTTCTAGGAAGCAAACCTTTTAATCATCAAATCTAGCAATTAATTTGCCATACCGGAATCTGAAGCCGGGTCTTGGAATGCACAAACCGCCGGTCTCAGATACATCATCCATGTCGGATTCAATACCCGACTCACTGACAATCTAAGCTATGCCGTACTCGGGGGTATTGTTGGAGCCGGGTTTCACCCCACTCCAGACCTGGGTTTCACCCTACTCCGGACCCAGGTTTCACCCCACTCCAGACCCGGGTTTCACCCCACTTTGGACCCAGTCAGAGCTTGATCCAGAAGTGCCAAGGCCCAACAAAGAACAATAAATCCTTGTCAAAGGCCCACCCCAGGCTGGAGGAGATGTTTATGCCGAGCTCGTGTATGTCAAATCAAAACGTAAGGAAATCAAGGAGACAGCCATAAAGACACTTGATCTTAGCTGAAGATCATGACATCGTTAAAATTAATCTCTAAAGACCTATAAAAGGAAGATGAGCCAAAGGGAAGGATATCTCTGATAGATATAATCTCAATACATTCATATTCTTTGTTATATAATTCTTTGTACACTTGGATCTTGTCTAATTCTCATGTATCCAATTTTCTGATCACTTCATAGACATACTTAAGTAAACATAAACCATATTTCTGAGTGGATTTTACGATCCAACATAAATATTTATTACCTTGACAAAAAGATAAGTTAATAAACGAGGAATCAGAAGATTTTAGGGGAATTGGTAAATCCTCTTCAAGCCAAAGCTTTATCAAGTCTTCTAGATTGTATTTGTAACATTTGGATGTTGTTGTGTTTCTTATCGTGCGGTCAATGTTTCCAAAATAAAACCATTCTAGATTTTGATATGCGCATTCTAAGCGCGGAATTTTTTTATTTTGTGATATTAAATTTTAAAAAAAAAATTGTTAGTGCAAAATAAATTTGTGACCTAACTTAATGAATATAGTTTTTTTAGAACAATGTCAATATATATATATATATATATACTTTTATTAATTATGGTAAAAATAAACAAATAATAATTGGTTTGATTAATAATTATAGTTGCTGATCTAAATGTTTTAGGATCTAGTAGTCCAAATATATGAATTGTTTTCGTCAAAAATATTTAGTAGTTATAGATTGCTACGGAATCGTCTAGTGGTGGGAAGCGTAATTAGTAGATTTTGATGAAGTCGGTGTGGTATGGAAACGTCAAAATGTCAAAAATATTGTCATAAGTAGTTATATTAATCATAAATGTACTAAGTGCTGAAATAGGAATGCATAATTTTTGATTGAAAAATAACTAAAATTGTTAAGCATATTTCTTGCTTGGAATGTTGGGTAAGAGTCAAACTATTACCTCTAAAAAGTGGAGGAGGTGAGACCTCTATTGGAGTCAACTTTTGAAACTAAAATCAACTATAACTAATGAGTAGCATTCCATTGTAAATAATTCCAACAATCAAGGGTAAAATTTTAAGAAAGATTCTGCTTTAATAATATAGATATGGATGACTGCACATAGGGTAACTCCTCCAAACTTTGATCCTTGTCATGCCAATAATCAAATTGATGAAAACTTGCAACAAGATTGGCATAAATGACATTTTTCAAAATAAAACCATATATAGGAGAATACTGAACTTGGTAAAAAGATACACAAGAAAATGATCTCAAATGCTTAGGAGAACAAAACAAAGCACACTCAAATCTTCCTTTTCCGAACTAGAATAAGAACTAAAAGAAAAGAATAAACAAAAACAATTAATGTCTTTTGCTTCGTCTTCTTAGGATTAACAAAAGATTGAAAGATAATTATAAAGTGGTGAAGGAGATTACTCGTTCTGTAGTCTTTTCTAAGGCATGACGCCAAGATCCTTGAAGTAATCATGCTCCAAGGCAGCTCTTGCGTTGATTCTTTTGGCCGGATCCATTAACAGCATTTTCTGTAACACAGACACATATTATCATCTTTACTTGCACATGAACTTATAAAATCTTATATTGCTCTTTCCCGTTTTGGGCTTACGACTTGTAGTGAAGCATGTTCATGTTTCAGACGATATTGGTTTTGGACTTCTGATTTGTGGCACATACAAGGAGCCAAAAACAGTTTCTAATGGGTTTAAGAGTAGAAACGGTTCCTAGTTCCAAAGACCGAATGGAAAGATAATTATGACTTTATGAATCAACTAAAACCTCATCAAGTGGTTATAGGTGACATGTGACCAGATCCATCAAAATCAGGCTTCTATATCTTTAGTGTAAGAGAGGTAGATTATATAGATGCCTGTGTGTACATATATGCATATGGTTAGTGAACTTACGGAGAGCAGATCTATTCCATTGGGATCCAGATTCGTAACAAAAGACTCTAAGCCCTGTGGTATAAGAAAAAAAGAGCATGGGCAAGAATCACATTGTGCTGTGACCTCTTGTCTACTTAAAACGAGATCTACAAGTGAATGAAGAAATTTGAAGTACCGTTTGTTTCCATTTAGGGAACGCAGATTTGTAATCAGGCAGCGAAGTTACCCCAGGCCACGTATCCTCGTATGGAGTTCCCATGATTCTAGAAAAAAGAAATGTCAGTAATAGGTTTAGTATCAGTTAACACTTCAATATCTGTGTTCTTTACTACTTCTCTCTGAACATTAGATTTCAAGCTGAGAATGAGTTCAGATTCCTTTGTGATACCATTGTAGACGAGTTTTTTACACTTGTAAAAAATAGAATTAGAAAACTGGATCACGGAAGTAAGTTAAGAAACCTGAAGATCTTGAAGAGTTGATCAATCTCGGAGTCTCCAGGAAATAAGGGCTTCTGGGTGATCATCTCGGCAAATATGCAGCCCACAGACCAAATATCAACGGGTGTAGAGTAATGATGAGAGCCTAGGAGTATCTCTGGTGCTCGGTACCATAGAGTAACCACCTAAAAGGAACAATGTGTGAAGAGCAGTAAAATATGAATGTAGCAAAGTGTTTTATGGTATTTTAAATCTAACATAGTTCAAACGTCAAGGGAAATGTTCTTTGAGTAAAGACTTTGAAATCTATCTGAAAAGTTTCAAGTGTTCAATTCACATATATCAGAAGCAAAGTAAGATAATAGTTGAGTAGTGTTTCACTCTTTTTTTCTGAAAGATGCATAAGGAATAAAGTGAACATGAAGCCACGCTAAAATAATTCATAATGGAACATCTAAACAAGAGATAAGCTCTTTGGTATGGTAGGTACCTCATGCGTAAATGTCCTGACTGGGATACCGAATGCTCTGGCCAGTCCAAAATCTGCGAGCTTTAGTGAGTTCGTGCGGCGATCAATCAACAAATTTTGTGGCTTCAAATCACGGTGGAGAACCCTGTGAGAGTGGCAATACGCGATTCCACGGAGAATCTGATAAAGATAGGTCTGCAAACAGTAGATCGGACAGCTCTGATCAGCAACAGGAAGACATTACAACTTAGACTTTTAACAATATTCGGCGAAACTAAATAGATAGACATGTCAATGTTCAGCACCATGACCAACCAAAAACCTCAATTAAAATGCATTCAGCACACAAATACAACAACGCCAAAAAAGTTTCCTAGCACGCACTTTGATCATGTGTAGATCCTTTGAGAAGTCAGGGGAAGAGTCCATGTGCTTCTTGAGATCCAAGTCAAGATACTCAAAAACCAGATACAAACGCTTCTCGCTGTGCACTACATCCTGCAACCTGTGTACCATCAAAACATTGGTCACCAGATTCAAAACGCTGCGACAATGGTATTATTAAACTCCATTATACTTGACAATGTTGCTGTGCTGCATCTCTTTCAAGAGGGAGATTTCCCGAATTGCAGTGCTAGGGACACCTTCATCCTCCTGCTCGAGCCTGATCTTCTTCAAAGCAATAGTCTCATTAGTGACTTTGTCCCGTGCCTTATAAACCACACCGTAAGTTCCTTCACCAATCTTCTCAACTTTCTCGTACTGCATTATTATTAGTATAATCACATGAACCCAAAGACTCGTCAAAAGAGTAAAGCAGTGACTATGAAGTTAAACAAATGATTATTTCACCAACCTGGTCCATCACTTCCCTGAATAAACAATCTGAATGTCACCTACAGATTGATAATGAGGCTATATTAGTTAAAGCTATCTACGCACATTCCACAGGAAATCAATCTCAAAACTGAAGTACAATCTTTAAGCAAAGAAGCATCTCAGATCCAGGATACGTTACTAACCGAGTACGAGTATACAATGAACAGTGATTTGAATGTTTCAAGTGACTGTGAAAATGAACAATCAATCAATACGGATAAGATCGTTTAATCTAGAGGAGTGAACTCATATCTCTAAAATCCAGAGAAACATGGAGAGAGCTAAGCGAACAATGAAGAAGGTAAAAAAATTCGTATAAATCTAGTGAAACACTAAGCATCGAAGCCAATGAAAATGCTAAACATGGAGAAAGACAACAGAGCAGCATCGAAGCAGAGAGATAATGGTAGATGGATGGAAGAGAAAGCGTGTATCACGAAGAATAACGAAATCAACTTGCCAGTGACGATCGGATCCTCTCTCTCTGGAAAAGGCAGCGTAGAGAGAGACGGTGGTTTCTGTGCAGCTTCAAGAGAGAGGACTGACTGACTAGGGAAGGCGAGCGATTGACTAATGGTTTACTATCTTTTCTAATTTCTACTGGATTGAATTGGTTTACCTAACCGCATTAACTCGGTTCATTCTATCACACAAATAAAAGAAATTATCTCTGGTCTCTTTTTCTACACAAAAATATCGTTTTAGATTAGCCCTACGAGACTGACATTAACTAATGAGTTGATTTCGCTATGACCACATTCCGAGTTTGTCTTTACATTAAAAGGTACTTACTACTACGTTGAAGGCACTTTCAGCTGGCCCAAGAGATAGTATGGGCAAAATATTGTACGAGATTGTGTTGTGGGGAATTAGTTTGGTTTGTGTTTTGTTTCCGTTGAGGTATTAAATTTTGTAGGTTTATAGATAATAGTGTCTTATTTTTGACCATTGTTCTCGAAGTGTGTAGTTACTCTGAAGCCCAAAATTAAAAGCTGAGGATAAATCAGTTAGAGAAAGACGTGAAATTATTACTTGTGTGGGGAAGGTAAACATACGAAATCACTTTTGTTTGTGGATAGAAGTTGTTTTAAGAGAAAATTGTAGGTAAGATTTGTTCTGGTTTTGACTTTAACATATATTAAATCTTCATCGATTTTTATTGTGTGTGTTGCGATTTGCAGGTCAGTGCTATGGACGACAAGTGCATGGTCATGTGCGTCGATTAGGTGTGTGGTAATGGAGGGAAGTGAGATTTTGTTCTTGAAAAACGTCAGATGGTGCGGCATGTTCCTCCATACAAAGGAATATGTTTGAGGAAACTTCAAGGCAATGTCTTTCGTGAGTTTGGCATCGACGAAGATTTTTTGTGGTTGCGCTTAGCTACTGGCAGCCGAAGACTTTGGAACTAGCCACCGAGATAAGGACTCTGCCTGTATTACTTTAAAGTGATGGAGCCATAAGGTACTCTTTGCAGCATTTAAGAGTGAAAGGAGCTATGAATCTGTTTGTTAAGTTTGAGAGGAGCACAACTGAAAAAGACAACATTGATGACACTAGGATGGGTTTTGTGACTCATCCACTTCTAAAATGAAGGTGTCTTCCACTGTTGGTTTTGGTTCGTCAAGCGTGGTTATTTGTCGACAGCTGCTTCGAAACCACAAGTTGTGAACTTGGAGGATGTCGAGTTTGTACGTGAGGTAGAGATAGTTAAGGAAACATCAATGATGGGTGCAACTTCAGCAATGAAGAAGTTGTAAGTGGCTGCAGTTTGGGTGAGGAGGATGTTGTGGATGAAGTAAATGAGGTTGACGAGAGAGACATCATACCTCGAGGTTATGACGAAGAGTTCTGGGCTCCATTACTTAACGGTGACTATGGTGGGTTTAATGTTGTAAATGTTATTTATAATGCGGATGAGATTGTTGATGGTTTACCCAAGAAAATGGGTCATGTCCACAACCAACGATGCGTTTGACCATGTTGTCGAACTGGGTGTTTCCAGCAACGCTAAGAAGGAAGTTTGTGATGACAAGCACCCGTGGACGGATGAAAGCAATAATAATTTATCGATGAGTGGGAATAATAACAACCAATTGTGGATAGGAGGCCCCGAGTTTCAACGAGAAAGCTATATGAAGTGGATGATGAGGATTTGATATTTCACCACTTTCGATGATACAAGCTATGCTGCCGCAAAGATAACTAACATGGATTTCAAAGAAGGAGATGGTAGGATTTTTGTGGGGAAGATGTTTGGTAACAAAGAAGATTGTCAAATTTCTTTGGCAATATACACTATAAGGAACAAATTTAAGTTCAACAAAACTAAGCCTAAGGTTGATTCTTTTGTTGTGGAGTGCCCTGATCCAAAATGTGATTGGCGGGTGACAGCGCATGAAATAAAAGGGTGTGGCTATTATGAGATCAGGAAATCACAACTTGATCGTCGTTGTCCCATAGAGATTAGGATGGGATATAAGAGTAGAGAAACATCACGGGTGATTGTAGCTGTTTACAGAGAAAAAATTTGGGGATCTGGGTAAAGGATTAGTAGCTTTATAATTGCATAGGCTAGTGTTAGAGGACCTTCATATTACTGCTTCTTACATGAAATGCTATAAAACGAAAGAGAAAGTTGTATTCGACATTCATGGTTCTGAAGAATAATCTTATTTGAAACTACCTGAATATTTACACATGTTAAAACTTGCAAATCTCGGGACAATAGCTGATATTGAGAAGGAGGTAGATGATGATGGTGATGATCGGTTCCTTTATATATTTATTGCCTTTGGGGCACCATCAGTGGTTTTAAGAAGCTACTTCTGTTGGTGATAGATAGTAAACACTTAGGAGGTAAGTACAAAGGTGTGTTACTTACAACTAGTGGACATGATGCAAATTTTCAGATCATTTTACTCTGCCTTATGTTATTGTGGACATCGAGGATGAAGAAGCGTGGACGCGGTTCATGATGAAGGTGGAGAGGATATTAGATGATTCACCTAGGCTGGCAATCATATCAAACAAGGTCGCATGCATTGCAACAACTGTGAAACTTGTGTATCCATCTGCTAATCATGGTTGCATTTTTCATTTGGCAAGGAACGTTAACTCTTGGTACTCGAGCAAAAACTTGGCAAAGATGGTTACCGCAGCTGCAATGGTGTACCATCAAACGTGATTATAGAGATCTCTACAATAAAATAAGGGCTCAGCGAAGTGAGTGTGGAGTGTATATGGGTAAGATTGGTGATGCACCCCAGGACATGGAACCAGCCCATCATGGTGATCAGGACGATCAGATCAGTTCAACCGAGGTTTACCCGTCCAACCGTACCAGATCAACGGACCGATCCGTGTACAGGATCGACCCGCGTACATCCGGAAATGACCTAAGGCTGGAACCACGACCTAATGACCGAATTGACCATCCCACAGCCAGTCTTTCCCGACCCATTCGACATTCTAAGACCAACAGTCGAGCCAGAACTCAAGATCAACGAGTGGAACCTGAGTTAGGACACAACACTTCACTTCTGGCCCCTTTGGTACGTACCGCGTGTCCCGATGGTCGTGAACATGACCTTTCTGACTAGTTTGATGATTTCATGATGATCGATCATTCTAATGTCTCTAAAGAAAGGGTAATTAAGCTCTCTGAAGATTTGGTTTGACTAAAGTTTCCATCCGTTCATGAAAGTTCAACGATCCCCCACACGGACAGCCCAAAGTACGTCCTGCTCCTTACTGCAATACACCCATCTGGTTCGGACGAACCTGGAAAGTAGTCGAAAGGTCATTTGTGGACCAGACTAGATTCATATGAACCTGGACAGTAGACCAAGGGTCATTTCGACCAGAACAAGAACCAAAGAGTCATTTGACCATTTTAGTCTTTGTTGCTTTTTCTATGTGTGTTTTTCCACAAAAGTTTAAGTCTTTTCATATGCATTTGCTACTATAAATATGTAATCCTTCTACAGCAATAAATCAATCAAATTTCTTCTTATATTTGAGTTTATTGTCTTTGTTCTTTGCTTAGAACATTTCTGTTCCTTGGTGAGGTTTTCTCCGAGTAAACAAACCTTCGATCGTTGGACTTGTGCGTCACATCAAGCAACGTCGAAACTCTGGTAGTATCAAGAGACCTTTCCGCACCTCTTGTGTCACCCTTCAATCCATCTGTTCTCCCTTCTTGGCGAGTTCATATCCTTCAGGCCGTTTGAGTGATCATGTCCAATCCTATGACGTATCAAGTGGTATCAGAGCCACCCAATCAGTATCATATATCCAATCTTCTCATCTTCCATTTAAATTTCTTCAAACACTTCTTCTTCTTTCTATCTTGAATTTGGGCCCCTCATTACCATCCACTATATAAAAAAAAAGAAAGATCAAAAGAAAAGAGAGAAAAAAAGAGTCAAAAAAATATTCGAAAAGTTTGATTTGTGGTTTGGTGGTGGAAGGCCGAGGAGATATCCGGCCTTTGAGGAGGTTAAAGCGGATTTCAAAACCCAAATTTCTTATCTTTCTATCTCATTTCATTGTTTGTTTGCTTGGAAACCCCATTGGAAAACTTTGGATTGTCTTTCTTATAACTTTGAGAAGAAACTCTTGAGTGACCATCCAAATTCCGAGTGACACTTGAGTGGGGGAGATTAAACACCTGAGCGAGTGAGGAATATATTTAACTGTGCTAATCTTTGGTGTTTAGCAATTCCTGGAACCATGGAGAGTGAAGATGAAAGAAACCGTCCCAGAAATTCTGTAGCCATCTTGTCCAACTTGCAAATGAGAGCTTTGAATGATTCTTTTACTAACCTTTTGAACACAGGTTTAGAGCAGATCCATTAACGTCTTGATGAGATCAAGGCTCATCAAACAAATCAGTCCAGAACCGGAGCAAGAAGAGAAAACCCAAGATGGACCAACCGATCCAATGATGATGACGAGGAGGAGTTCCTTGATGATCGTTCCATCAACCGGCCTAGGAGAGGTCCACGACACCAAAACCATGAACGAGGTGATGATAATCCTTTTGCTAGGAGAAATGAACAAGTTGATGAAGGTTTAGGTGGTTTGAAACTTAAGATTCCAACCTTCGAAGGCAAAAACGATCCAGATGCATTTTTAGAATGGGAAAGAAAAATTGAGCTCGTTTTTGATTATCAAAAATTCTCTGAACTTAAAAAGGTTAGGTTGGCTGCAACTGAATTTACTGGTTATGCTATTAACTGGTATAATCAAGTGTTGACTCAATGGAGGAGAACAGGTGGATGACCTATAGCCTCATGGAACGAGCTCACTACCTTGATGAGCAAAAGATTTGTCCCGGAGCACTACCATTGTGACCTTCACCAAAGGCTTAGACGTTTGCTTCAAGGAACCAAATCAGTTGAGGATTACTTCTAGGAGATGGAAACACTGCTGATCAAAGCTGATGTGGATCAAACTTTGGAGGCCACTATGGCGAGAGTCCTTGCCGGACTCAGCCGTGACATTCAAGACCGAATGGAGCTTCAAGAGTATGAAAGTTTGGATCAGATGCTACACACAGCTATCTTGATTGAGCAGCAAATCAAGAGGAAGGGCCTTTCCAAACCATCCTATACTCCAAAACCGTCCTTTGCTTCCAAACCAAACTACCAAGACAAGGGTAAGTCTCCAGCCACAACAAATACAACTTTTAAGACTAATGTCCCTGCTCGTGTTGATAGAGAAATTACTGATGGACCTCCCAAACGAAAAAGAGACATCCAATGCTTTAAATGTCATGCTCTTGGGCATTATGCTAACCGTTGTCCAAACCAAAAGGTGATGATTCTCTTGGAGAATGGAGAAGTTGAGTCCGAAGACGACAAGGAGGATAAGGAAGATCTCGGTCCAGTCTATGATGAGGATGAAGAACCAGTCGATTATCCACATCAAGGACCACTTCTGGCTGCTAGGAGACCCTTGGGGGATTCA
The DNA here is from genome assembly GCA_905132765.1 of Moricandia arvensis. Lineage (NCBI taxonomy): Eukaryota > Viridiplantae > Streptophyta > Magnoliopsida > Brassicales > Brassicaceae > Moricandia > Moricandia arvensis. The sequence continues at coordinate 15,197 of CAJHQP010000831.1, read as the reverse complement.
GCCGGTCCAATATTTGATGAGTACGAGCCCATAGACGATGATCTCAGACCAGTCTACGACCAACATCTTGGTCCGATCTTTGACGACTACCTGGACGAAGAATCAGTCCCGACCTTTGATGAGGAACCTGACCCTCTTGACTATCCAGCTCACGGTCCATTACTTGTAACTAGGAGTTCCTCGAGTGTGCAACCCAAAACCAATGAACGAGAACAAAGGGAGAATATTTTTCACTCTAGAAGTTTGATTTTCGATAAAGTTTGTTCTTTGATTATTGATGGTGTCAGTTGCACTAATGTTGCTAGTGATACTCTTGTTAAGAAACTTGGACTTGTGACCAGACCTCTCTCTCTACCTTTCTGTTTGGAATGGCTCAACGAGGCTGGTGAGAAACATGTGACGGAACAAGTCACGGCCCCTCTTACCATCGGACGATATGAGGACGAGGTCCTTTGCAATGTCATTTCCATGGACGCCTGTCACATTCTTTTGGGTCGACCATGGCAGTTTGACAAAAAAGGCGGTACATGATGGATACACAAACCGGCACTCCTTTGATCATAAAGGGAAAAAGATCACACTAGTGCCCTTGACTCCTTTGGAGGTCCACCAAGATCAGATCCAACTCAAGAAGGGTCGAGACAAGGAACTCAAACCGGATGAACCAGAGACATCTCGTAAAAAGTCCAATTTCTTTATCAAAGAAAGTCAAGTCAGAAAGTCACTTTACTCCCAACAGCCATTTCTTTTGTTTGTTTACAAAGAATCACTAATGGCTTCTTCTTCTAACTTTGCACCGGAAATTCCGAGTGATTTGATAGATATCTTGCAGGATTACTCTGATGTCTTTCTAGATGAGAACCCAAAAGGTTTGCCACCAATAAGAGGCATTGAACATCAGATTGAGTTCATTCCGGGTGCACAACTTTCGAACCGACCAGCTTATCGAACCAACCCGGTGGAAACAAAGGAACTTCAGAAACAGATTGGAGAGCTTCTTGAGAAGGGCTACATCAGAGAAATCTTTAGCCCTTGTGCCGTACATGTCCTCCTTGTGCCCAAAAAGGATGGATCTTGGCGGATGTGTCTGGACTGCCGCGCCATCAAAAACATCATGGTAAAGTATAGGCATCCAATCCCTAGGCTTGATGACATGTTTGATGAATTGCATGGTTCCTCTGTTTTCTCTAAGATCGATTTGAAAAGTGGCTATCACCAAATTCGCATGAAAGAAGGTGATGAATGGAAAACTGCATTCAAAACAAAACTAGGATTGTATGAATGGCATGTCATGCCCTTTGGTCTCACTAATGCACCTAGTACATTCATGTGTTTGATGAATAATATCTTGCGATCATTCATTGGTTATTTTGTTGTTGTCTACTTTGATGACATACTTATCTACAACAAGAGTCTTGATGATCATAAGATGCATTTGATATCTGTTTGAGAAATCCTTTGGAAAGAACACTTGTTTGCTAATCTTGCTAAATGCTCTTTTGGAACAGATCACGTGGTCTTCTAGGTTTTGTTGAAGGTGCAGATGGACTCAGGGTGGACTAAGAGAAAATCAAAGCCATCCGAGATTGGCCTAGTCCAACAACCGTGGGCAAAGTGAGGAGCTTTCATGGACTTGCTGGGTTCTACCGACGGTTTGTCCCAAACTTCATCACTATAGCAGCTCCACTCACTTAGGTGATCAAAAAGAATGTTGGGCTCAAATGGGAACAAGCTCAAGAAGAGGCATTTCAAGATCTCAAAGGTAAGTTAACTCAAGCTCCTTTACTTATGCTTCCTGAATTTTCTAAAAATTTTGAGATCGAATGTGATGCTTCGAGTGTTGGTATTGGTGTTGTCTTGATGCAGGACAGAAGACCCATTGCTTATTTCAGTGAGAAACTTGGAGGAGCCACGCTCAACTACCCCACTTACGACCAGGAGTTGTATGCTTTGGTGCGAGCTCTTCAGACTTGGCAACACTATCTCAGGCCAAAGGAGTTCGTGATCCACACTGATCACCAATCATTGAGACACCTTAAGGGCCAGCAAAATCTAAACAAAAGGCACGCACATTGGGTCGAGTTCATTGAGACCTTTCCTTATGTGATCAAGTACAAGCAAGGTAAGGAAAACGTGGTGGCCGATGCCTTGTCTAGAAGGTACACTCTACTCTCAACTCTAGAAACAAAGTTGCTTGGATTTGAATTTATCAAAGATTTGTATGCAACTGACCCGGATTTCAAAGACATCTTTAGAAAATGTTCCAAGACAGCTTATGGGAAATACTATCAAGTGTCTGATTTCCTATTCTATGATAACCGCTTGTGTGTGCCCCAATGTTCTTTGAGGGAGTTGTTTGTCAGGGAATCACATGGAGGAGGTCTTATGGGAGATTTCGGAATCAAGAAGACATACAAGGTGGTGTATGAGCATTTTTATTGGCCAAGCTTGATGAAGGATGTAGAGAGGATTTGCAACCGATGTGTGGTTTGCAAGAAAGCCAAATCCAAAGTGCAAAACCAAGGTTTTTATTCAGATTTACCCATTCCATCTCATCCTTGGGTCGATATATCTATGGATTTTGTTCTTGGATTGCCTAGAACTAAGTCTGGTCGAGATTCTATCTTTGTGGTGGTTGATGGGTTTTCGAAAATGGCTCATTTCATACCTTTTCATAAAATAATGATGTCGTGCATGTTTCTGAGTTGTTCTTTAGAGATGTTGTTAGGTTGCACAGAATGCCTAGAACCATTGTTTCAGATAGAGATGCTAAGTTCCTTAGCTATTTTTGGAAGACTTTGTGGTCCAAGTTAGGAACAAGGCTTTTGTTTGCCACCACTTGTCATCCTCAAATTGATGGTCAAACTGAGGTTGTAAAACGGACCTTATCTTCTGTGCTTAGGTCGTTGATTAGAAAGAATCTTAGACTTTGGGAAGAATGTTTGCCTCATGTAGAGTTTGCATACAATCATTATGTGCATTATAATACTAAGTTTTCTCCATTTAAGATTGTTTATGGCTTCAGCCCTATGTCTCCACTTGATCTTTTGCCTTTGCCTTTGAGTGAAAGAATTAGTACAGATGATAAAAAGAAGGCTGAGACCATTCAGAAGTTGCATGAGAAGGTTCGAGCCAACATTGAAGCCAAGACAAAGATTTATGAGAGAAAGGCAAATAAGAAACGGACCAAGGTCATATTTAAGGAAGGAGACCTTGTGTGGGTTCACTTGAGAAATGAACGGTTCCCTGAAGAAACAAAGTCTAAACTCATGCCTAGAGTAGATGGTCCCTTTCAGATCATTAAAAAAATCCATGACAATTCTTATCAGCTTGATCTTCAAGGTAAGTATGATATTTCTTCAAGTTTTAATGTTTCTGATTTATCTCTTTTCCGTGCAGATGATCTAGATTTGTGGACAAATCTTTTTGAAGAGGAAGGGAATGATGCACACCAGGACGTGAAACCAGCCAAGCATGGTGATCAGGACGATAAGATCAGTTCAACCAAGGTTCACCCGTCCAACCGTACCAGATCAACGGATCAAGCCATGTACATAATCGACCCGCGTACATTCGGAAATGACCTAAGGCTGGAACCACGACCTAATGACCTAATTGACCATCCCACAGCCAGTCTTTCCCGACCCATTCGACATTCTAAGACCAACAGTCGAGCCAGAACTCAAGATCAACGAGTGGAACCTGAGTTAGGACACAACATTTCACTTCTGGCCCGTTTGGTACGTACCGCGTGTCCTGATGGTCGTGAACATGACCTTTCTGACCAGTTTTATGATTTCATGATGATCAACATTCTAATGTCTCTAAAGCAAGGATACATAAGCTCTCTGAAGATTTGGTTCGACAAAAGTTGCCATCCGTTCATGAAAGTTCAACAAGCCCCCACACGGACAAACCACAGTACGTCCTAGTCCTTACCGCAGTACACCCATCTCGTTCGGACGAACCTGGACAGTAGACGAAGGGTCATTTGTGGACCAGACTAGATTCAGATGAACCTGAACAGTAGACGAAGGGTCATTTCGACAAGAACATGAACCAAAGAGTCATTTGACCATTTTTAGTCTTCGTTGCTTTTTATATGTGTGTTCTTCCACAAAATTCTAAGCCTTTTCATATGCCTTTGCTACTATAAATATGTAATCCTTCTACATAAATAAATCAGTCAATTTTTTTCTTATATTTGAGTTTATTCTCTTTGTTCTTTGCTTAGAACATTTTTGTTTCTTGGTGAGGTTATCTCCGAGTAAACAAACCTTCGATCATTGGACTTGTGCGTCACATCAAGCAACGTCGAAACTCTGGTATTGTCAAGAGACCTTTCCGCACCTCTTGTGTCACCCTTCAATCCATCAGTTCTCCCTTCTTGGCGAGTTCATATCATTCAGGTCGTTTGAGTGATCATGTCCAAGCCTAGGACGTATCAATTGGGGTTGCTCATTAGTCAACGTTTAATTTCGCTGGAGAACACTATAATATCATAACTAGTAATATAGCATAGCAGCTGAACCATGCTCTGGTGGAAAGAAAAACGTCACATATAATGGAGTTGGTAATTTTCATTCAAAGGATTATGACAAGGTGGTTCAGTGCAAAGAGAAAAAAGGCTGAGAAACATAATGCGATGGTTAGTGTGGTTGCGGACAAGGAGATGACAAAGAATATGGCAACCATGAAGGAAGTAAAGTAAATTCTGTTAGGAGTGGACTTGTGAAATAGTAGGGAAGTTTGGTAGAAAAGAACGTTTGGATCTCTTGAAAAAGCAGTGTGATTGCAAGTATTTTGACAAAATAAAAATACCATGTGGTAATGCTATGATTGATGCTGACAGTTTGGGTGCCTTACGAGACTTTGTAAAAGACATCAACATGGAGGGAGACATATGCTGAATTGATTAGTCCAGAAGGAGATCCTCGTGATGTGGAAATCCATGAGGTAGTTAGGAAGATGGTGTTGATGCCCCCTTTGACGAAGAGACCCCCAGGGCGCTGCCGCAAAAACATGATTCCCTCGAACAATGAATTTTCGGTAATATTGTAGGATAAAAACATTTAGTAAACTGCTTGAAAAAGCAAAGTTGCTTGACACATGTCTTGTTTTCAGGTGACAAAGAAGACAAAAGTGGTTCGAAACAAGTATGGTAGGTGTCGTATTGAAAGACACAACAGTACCAAATGCACAAACCCCATATAGCTAAAGTGGTGGCTGTTGGATTTTTATTGCTTTATGCGCCGGAAAGAGAGTTTGCGGAGAAGATTTTTTTTTTTTGTGACATGAACATTGTGTTTGTCAAGTTTCGGATTTTTTTTGTGGCATGAACGTTTGTTTTATGTTGTCATTTTGAGACTAATTCTTGTCTAATGACTGTTATATAGCAGCTTAAGTTATGTTATTGTGTGAAGTTGTTAAAGTGTTTAAATGACTAGGCGTTTGTGGTGCCTGTTTTCGAGCAGGTGGTGTCAACTGCTCCCCCTTTATGTTATGAATCTATGATAGGTTTGTCATGTGGAAGCCATAAACTTGTGGATGTGTTTTGCATGAAAGTAATGTGGTATTTAGAGGAATCAATAAACGATAGGAGAGATTGGAAAATGTCTAAACTTGAAGGTTTGGATAAGTTGATATGCAACTACAAAAGATCAATCCCGAAACAAAAACCATACAAGAGGAAACTAAAACATGTTATATTACGAAAAAGAGGATTTTGTATATAGCTTAAGGTATTAGAGAATCTTCCAATAGAGGGAAGACATAGCTCCGACAAACAACTACTGCAATTTGAGCATTGGTCCATGGGTGATGAGCTTTGGGTTGTTGTGAGAGTTGAGCTTTGCATCAATTTGTTCTTTCATCTGCTTTGTTGCATTATCCATCGCTCGGGTCATCTGCAACATATTTTTGTTTATTTGGTTCCTCATCTCTTCATCCTTACCCACAATCCAAGATCTCTGTTACTCTAGCTGGGCAATCGTTTTTTTTTTGAGAAAGTGCTTGCAAGTTGTGAAGTGGATCCAAACACTTAGCATCGATCATTAGAATTTCATCTAGTATTGCTTCATCTATCCATTTAAACAGATGAGACTCTGTTTTTTATGTCGAGGGAACACAAAACCGAAGGCGTTATTGATAATACATAAGGTTAATATAGAAGAAAGGAGGAGCGAAATTGGAAACCTGTAGAGCCATTTTGCATTGGTAGAATCTGCAGTAAGGATTCTCTTTTGTCTCATAGGCCCATGTATTGAGCCCTTGCCCACACCAACATCTTATGGGGACGCCGTAAACGGTTTTGCGGGCTCTTGGATGGGAGGAAGAGGAGGAGGAGCTGCTCATCGGTATTTGGTGCTTGGATTTATTGGTTAGCCGGTGTGGATTAGGAAAGAAGAGTATGAACCCTAGTCAAAAGCCCCAAATCTAATTGGGATTGTGATTCATGAAGGCTGGTGTTAGTTGGTTTGATCTTACTAAAACCTAGCCTGCAGGAAATTCAGGTGTGGTTAAGTCTTTTATTTTGTAAATTTGTTTTTTATAATGCTAGAAACCCCAAACCAGATATTACATGACGGTTATCCAGAGAATGGATCTGTGGAGAAGTTACCCTGAGATAGTAACTGTCCCCATAGGCGGGTTCCGGTTATCCCAAGGATGAACAATCCAGCATGGTTTTGAATGAACAATCCACGGATGTTGCCCGTAGAAGGGTTCATGTTAATCCACAGATGTTGCCCCGTAGGTGGGTTCGGGTTATCCCGAGGACGAACCCGTGGACGGGTTCTGCAGGGATAGTAACTATCCTCGTTCAACAATCCACGGAAAATACAGCATGGTTGTCAATGATCAATCCACAGATGTTGCCCGTAGATGGATTCGGGTTAATTCACTGATGTTGCCTCATAGGCGGGTTTGGGTTATCTTGGGGCTGAAATTACATGACGGTTATCCCGGGAATGAACCTGTGGAAGGGTTATCCCAAGATAGTTAATGTCCTTGTTTAACAATCCACAGAAAATCCAGCATGGTTGTGAATTGACAATCTACGAATGTTTCCCGTAGACGGGTTTGGGTTAATCCACGGATGTTACCCCGTAGGCGGGTTCAGGTTATCCTGGGGATGAACCGGTGGACTGGTTCTCTAGTGATAGTAATTGTCCTCGTTCAACAATCCACCGAAAATCCAGCATGATTGTGAATGATCAATCCACGGATGTTGTCCATAGACGTGTTTGGGTTAATCCATAGATGTTGCCACAACGGTGGGTTTGGGTTATCTCGGAATGAAATTTCATGACGGTTGTATCAGGAATGGACCCGTGGCAGGTTATCCCGATATAGTAACTGTCCTCGTTCAACAATGCACATAAAATCCAGCATGGTTGTGAATGATCAATCCACAGATGTTGGCGTTAGACGGGTTCAATTTAATTCATGGATGTTTCCCCTAGGCGGGTTTGTGTTATCTCAGGAATGAACCCATGGATGGGTTCTCCAAGGATAGTAACTGTCTTCGTTCAACAATCCACGGAAAATCCAGCATGGTTGTGAATGATCAATCCATGGATGTTGCCGGTAGACGGGTTCGGGTTAATCCACATATTGTTTTCCTCGTATGCGGGTTTGGTTTATGTCGGAGGTGAACCCATGGACGGGTTTTCTAGGGATAGTAACTGTCCTCATTCAACAATCTACAACAATCAAACCATAGCTGCCTTGATTTATGCTTCACCCGCTAACGGTGTAATACCCATTGGGTTATCAATGAGAAGAGGTTAATGGTGCAATAAACCTGAACATGTTAACGGGATAATAGAAGGGTCTTGATGAATGGGGAAGGTGTAATACCCAAAATAACCTCGTCAGAAATTATGTAACGGTTATCTGAGGGATGGACCAGTGGGCGGGTTATCCCGGATAATAACTGTCCTCGATCAATAATCCATTGGAAATCCAGCATGGTTGTGAATGATCAATATACTGATGTTTCCCCGCAGACGGGTTCAGGTTTAATCCATGGATGTTGCCCATTAAGTGAGTTTGGGATATCCCAAGAATGAAGCCGTGGAAGGGTTGTCTCGGGATAGTAGTTGTCCTCGTTCAACAATCCACGGCAATCAATCCATAGGTAATGCCATGGTTTCTACTTAACCCGCTAACGTGGTAATACGCGTAGATTGATCAATACAAATGAGTTAAAACCCAAATAAACCCAAACGTGTGGTCAGTGATAACACCCATTGATTGATCATTCTCAAGGATGCTGGCAATCATTTCAATGAAAAAGAAAAGTGAAAAAGGCAACTGCAAACAGATTGACATGGCGTGGAAGTTGATTTTTTATCCGATGAAGATTCATAGAGAAAAACATGGTGTTTTCTATGTTAATATATTACAGAGAAGAAAGCCAGTACATAAACTTAACGTTGACGTATTACACAGGGGTATCCACTCCTTTAGAGACACATGAGTTTGGAAAAATATTGTAGAAACCAAAATTCACACCGTCAATTTTCGTAAATTAGGGAAACTCAAGAAACCCTAATTTTCCCTGAGGTCCTGGATTCTCTGCAAGAGCCAATGACAAGTAATCGAGTAAACTTGGAAAACATGAAAAGGTAACAAAACGAATTTAGAAAACAATAGATTTTTAGTTTGAATTTGCGTACGAGCGAAACCTATGTGTCTGGAAACGGGATCACAAAGGAACTCGTATAACACAAGCAGTAAAATGAGACTAAGTTTGCTAGCTCTACCACCTATGTCGGGAGAAACCTATGTGACTGCAACTCGCTTAGCAATAGAGTAAAAAGACGAAAAGGTTTGAAGGATTTGGGACTGGACCTTAAGAAAGGCTGCCTACATACCCCTTTAGAGGATCAATTCGGATGTACTTAAATTAAAAGAGTGGACCAAGAGATCGAAATGCTGAAGAAATTTCGTCTGGTAATCGAGTGCCAGTCATAGAAACCGAGCTTGTCGAGAATAAAACTTAGGGTTTCTAAGTGAAATGAATTGTAGAGTTTAATAAAATCAGGATCGTCGAACAAAGATGGAGAAACGTCTGAGTATAACTCTGTTGTTCTAGCTACCCATGTTCTAAGTTATTCTAAGCTAGAATATCTCTAGGTCTAAATCTTCGGGTCCATGCACCTTTTTCTTTAATTCCCCTTATATATGCCTTTTGGGTTGGTTCCCCTTTCCTTTTTGCCCCTAGGTCGAGTTTATCATTTCACGGAAATATTCTTTTTTATCTCGATCTTCTCATTATCTTGGAAACTTGACATTTATCTTCCGATTTTGTGAGATTTATCTTCTTCTGCAAGTAAAGATACACCGACATAACATTGCTAGGCTCAATTTCGTATGAAATCGTAAGTGGTTCTTTAGTCGCGTTCTAGGCCTCTTTGGGCCGTATTTCGACTTAAACGTTGTCACGATTTCTTCGAAAGAACATTTAATGATACAACGTAGATTTAACGAGGAAGTTCACACTTCACGATAACCATGAACTTCATTCGGGAAAACGAGTCTTCGTGATTTTTAGCGTAAAATCCCAACAGTAACTCCGATCGAGACAAAACGAGGAGTGGATCCGCTGAGGTTCAATCGGAAGGCATAAGGATCGATCCATGTCGCCTTACGGGGAGTCGGGAGGGGTTGATCCAACTCACCAAATAGGCGAGTTGGTTGGTGGGCTCTATCCAACTCGTCGAATGAGCGAGTTGGTCGGTGGGCTCGATCCAACTCGCCGAATGGGCGAGTTGGTCGTTGGGCTCGGTCCAACCCGCTGAATGGGCGAGTTGGACGGTGTGCTCGATCTAACTTGCCAGATGGGCGAGTTGAACGGTGTGCTCGATCCAACTCGCCTGTTCGGCTAGTTGGAAGGTGTGCTTGATCCAACTCGCTGAACGAGCGAGTTGGACAGCCCGTCCGGTCCAACTCGCTCGCTGAGCGAGTTGGACTGCTTGTTTAGCTCCGTGCTCCGTTTCTCTTGAGTCTTTAGCTCGGGAACTTTTATTGGGATTATTTTGAGAGAGTTCGTACGGAAACAGAATTCTAACATTGATTCGAGATAACCGTTGTTGACCACAACTGTCCTTTGTTTTCCTAAAGTTGTTTGTTTGGATCGGACCATCCTATCCGAGAACTTCTCGTATAACTTCTTTTTTTTTAAATTACACGAAGCTTTTGTCCTGGATTTATACTTCTTTTTAGATAAGAAATATTTCTTGGGAGTTTTATAGCATTGTTTCTGGCGTGACCGATTTTGACCCTAGCTCATTAAAATCGTGAGGTTTTAGCGAGCAGTTTGGCAGGTTTTCTAAGTTAGGCGGAATCAATGGTTGAAAAAGTCCATTGAAAGTGGTCTACTCATTCCTCTAAGAGTGGAATGCAGTAGGATTGGGCCTACGCGTTGTGAAGGCTGCCTACGTACCCTTGTAGAAGGGATCAAGGCTTTCGTAGTTCGTTCCAGAGTTAAGGTTCTTACTTCCTATTTTCCAGCGAGACCTTTATTGTCTATCTGTGTATCGTGTAGAGATTATGGGGCATGTTTCTGCCAATGGCATTGTATATTGGACCTTTCTCGGCCTCAAGACTGTCCTCGTAGGCTGTTTATTTTGGCCGAGTGTGGCCGTTTTTATGGTTTTGGGACTAAGAGCGTGTGGCTTCGGATCCCAGCCGCTTTGCGATTTTTTTAATGAATAAACTAGGCTTTTCACTTGAAAAGGAGTTTAAGTAGATTTGGATTTCTGTTAAGTATAGAGGGAAGGATAAGAGTTGTCATCTTGCTCCCAACTCTTTTGCGGATCGTCCTATTCGTCGCTCGTTCGAGATGTTTGAGAAGTTTTCCAAAGTTTCAAGAGCACTTAGATTTGGACGAAGAGACATGCTTTCATGACCTCGTATCTTTTCAATATCATGCCTTGAGACGTAAGAGACCAGTGTGCTGGGTTTAGGGTAGGACCTAGGTCTAATCACGGTTTTAGGGGGTGCGATGACTACTTCGGCTTATGTTTCCCGTATCGCTTTCGACCTGATTCTATCCTAGTTTAAAGTCCGCTATATGTTCTCTTCTTATGTGACTTTATGGTAGGAACCGAGCATCTCTTCGGGGACAATTTGTAAGTCTCTCGAAAGTGCTGACCAAGATTTCTGATTTCTTTTATAGCGCTATTACCCTTGTGTCGGGTGTTAGAGAGTTATCTATATGAGATGGCTTAGTCTGTTTAGGACGTTGAGAGTTTTTTGTGACCAGCAACAAAATTATTGGTAGATATTACCATTTTTGAATCTTCGCGAAGGATACGTGTTTAAGAAGGTGTGTATGTTTTATAGTCCCGGACGGACTGTTTTTAGGTGAGCATTCCGTTTTCCAGAAAGTTTTGACGAAAAATAGTCCTCCGAGCGTTAGCGACGTCTCACTGTGTCGAAGGTTGAGGTTTCTTTCGTATGCTGCATTTCGTGCTTGAAATGTTTATGGGCTTGAAGATGTGTGGTATCACAAGGTTTTTGTTTTAACCTCACAGAAGAGAAAAAAATTTCGTTTGTTTCCGAGGAATTAGGTTTAATGGGTCGCGTAAATTTGTCCCTGAGAATATGCGACTTCCTTCACTGTGCTTTGTGAAGAGTCGCCCCCCCCCCCCCCCCGAGATTTATTTTTTGGTTAGTTAAGGATGCTTTGTATAGCTCTAAGAGCTTTGTTACATGTTTTTCTTTATGTGCCGCTTTTTACTTGTAAAACGTTGCGAGTTTAGAGTAAACTGTGAAACATTTTGAACTTGGTCGGTTGTCGACAAGTTTAAGTTTTCCGTTAACTGTTCGGTGGTTACAACTAAGTTTCAATATTAATAATTTATCGTATGATTTCCGATTCTGGGTTATAATTATCTGCACTTGGCGTTTTTAGACTAATCGTGGATTATCGTTTTGCTGTAAGTGATTGGATGGAGTAGTGGTCACTCAAACTTTTTGGCTCGGTCTGAAGGATGTGTTCAGCCACATAGCCGAGGACGTTGCTGGTCACAGATTAGAATATGGCATGTTCGTGTTAACATTAAGGTCATGTTAGTTTAGAACTGTCCTAAAGAGGATGCCGAATTCCGGTTTGATTTTTTATCAGAAGGCGTAATTGGGCGAGGGCCAAAGAGCGTTTGTCGAGATTGATGGGCCAAGTCGGAGTTTTCCGTGATAATTTGGCCAATGGTGTTAGAAACGGTTTTCCACTTTAGGTATCAGTTACAAGATTAATGTTTACATATAGTCGTACGAAAATTGTTTTGTTTTTGTATGATGAAGAAAAAACCTAAGAGGCTCGATAAATAACCCGTGCGAGATGGCTGCCTGCCCGAACGGAACCGAGGGAGATGGGAGGTAGAAGCCAGCGAGCCGCATGGCTAAAGAATGAGATCTGTAAGATCGTAGTGCAAAGAGAAAAAAGTTTAGTTTTTTCGTTGAGAGACGAGTCATATGAATTTGTTTTTAGCTATACGTTAATCGTCCAAAATACTTCTTCGTAAAACTTGCTATGTTTGTTTCTGAAAGTTTCTTCGCATAACTTGGTGTGGCTATACGAAGGATGTTTCGTGTAAGTCTTACGACGAGTGAATAACATAGAAGTAAATTGAGAATGTCTCTTGAAAATTACTCGTGATATATGCAAACGAGGAATGTGTTTTCCTCATTCTCTTTTTCGCATTGCGAAGTCGCTTTCATGACACCGATCTTGTTTTCCCGTAGGCTCTTCCCGTATAAAATGTTATAGTTATACGAAAATAATGGATGATCGGTTTTATGAGGCATCACATTGCCTAAATGATTTTCTGTCTACTGCTGCGAGAGTTTGCTTTGTCGAAAGCGTTTTCTTCATGCCGAAACAATAAAAAAAATTTGAAGTGTGGGAGTACACGAATATAGTATACGTACCTACTCTCTCCCTTTTTTATGAAAGAAATTGGCTGAACCGATATTTTGAAGGGTTGTGTACGTTTTTTCTTTCGAAGATTGGAATGATCGACAATTCATGTCGGTTTAAAGTAGACACTAGGATTGTGACTTGGTGACTTTCGGGTTGACGACTAGGAATATGTTGGTTTTAAGAAAATTGCTAGGAAAAAGTTGCATTAAGACGACTTTCGCGTTTTTAGTTCTTTATTTCCTTTAGGAAGCGAGCTGAGTGTGTGTGGTGATTGTTTCTCGGTTTTACGAGAGTTTAGATCGAAGAATTGCCTGAGCAGTCGCAGAACAATAAACCGAGATAGGAAAATGCCTAAGACTTAGTTATCTAGACTATTCTCCTAGATCCTAAGTTCCCTAAAGTTTTATGGCAATCTCCAAAGCGTTTTTATTTTTTAGTACATTCCTACGAAAATTCTAAGTCTGTTTCAAAAAGTTTCAAGCCAGACATACCTTAGTTTTCACGAAGGTTTGGGTTAACGTCTTCTCCATTTTGTTTTCTCATCTCCCCTTCCTCTTCTCCTGTCTATACGCCCCTTAAGAATGATATAAATATTAGTTCTTCCTGGACGCGTTTAGGCTCGAACCTGTCTTGCGGTTTTGGTTCGTCGATCCATATTTTTCGATATTGGTGTTTATCCTTTGAAACTTTTGACATTTATTTTCCGAAATTGAATTTTGTCTTCTCCTGCAAATAAATATAGACCATCATAACATCATTGGGCTCGATTTCTTCTAAAATCATAAGTGTGCTTTTATTCGTGTTTTAGACCTTTTCGGGCCGTTTTCGACTTAAACTTTTTTACGATTTCTTCGAAAGAATACCTTTGATACAACATTAATTTTTATAGGAAGGTTCAAATTAATCTTATATTTAAGGAGACTAGGGTGTTAAGTTAATTGTTGCCGTTTTATAAGATAATTCTGAATTCATATGAGAAAACAAGTCTTTGTGGTTTTTATCGTAAAGTTCCAATGGTAACTCCAATCGAGACGAAACAAGAGACGCTTCATTGAGATTCAATGAAGAACTCAAAGATGGAGATAATGTCAATTAGGATGCCTAAATAGGGCTAGTAGAATGCCCAAGAGGGCGAATAGGATGCCCAAGAGGTCGAGTAGGAGCAAGTTAAGGAGTTTCGGCGAGTCTTACTTGCTTTTGTTGTTAAATCTCAATGCAAACTCCGATTGTGATGAAACGAAAAGTGTTCAATCGAGATTCGAAAGAGAAAAAAAAGTAGAAACTCATCAGGGCTCGCCCAACTCGCCTCATGGCGTGTTGGAGGGAATAAATCCAACTCACCATCGGGGCGAGTTGGACGGTGTGTGTCCAACTTGTTTTAATCATAAAATCTCAAGGGAAACTCCGATTGAGACGAAACGAAAAGCGTTTTGATCGGGATTGAAAGGAGAAAGCAAAGGTGATCCAAAAGACTTCTATTTTGGTCCTACTCGCCCGTTCGGCGAGTTGGATGGCTCGTTTTGTCTAACTCGCCCGTTTGGCAAGTTGGACGGCTCGTTCGGTCCAACTCGTCAAATGGGTGAGTTGGACGGCTCGTTTGGTCCAACTCGAGTTTTGATGGTATGCTGGTGCGGTCATTCCGTAAATGTTTTCAATTTTTTTTCTAGGAAAGTTGTGTCAGAAATTGCTAACTCGTTTCACGTTGTGAATGATGTTCCATAAAATATTGTCAAGTTGTATTTTACGAAAGCTGTTTCAGAAAAATGTTGTTGAGCTTTCATTTTATGAAAGTTATTCCGCGAAATATCATGAGTTTAGTTTTACGACAGCTGTTTCGTAATATGTTGTCTAGTTTAATTTTACAAAAGTTGTTACGTAAGCGTGTTTTCGTGTTTGGCTATATTAGAGCCGTTTTTTTGGAAAGTCACATTTTAGCCTCTGAAACTTTGGCCGTGATGAGGTTAATTATTGAGAGTCGTCTTATTCGGAGATTTTCTTGTTTCCGCATGATTGATCTGAGGGGATTTTGAGTAGTTTTCCTGAAGTAAGTTTAAGTGACACTCATCGAGAATTCACTGAATATGTCGCTTAGAATCGAAGCTTGGTTTTTTACGAAATCTTAGGTTTCAGAAACATTTTAGCAGTGAGGGCTACAATCTCTCGTTTTGCTTACTTTATTTTTCGTCAGCCGTTTTAGGTTTCAAATGATTCAATAGAGATCAACTTCGTTTCTTCGAAAGTTGTTCGGAAGAAATACAGCAGTGGG